>JAASGP010000134.1:0-36089 GCA_023334275.1 Globisporangium carolinianum | reverse complement strand
GCTGTCGCTGTCGCTGTCCGTCACAACGTTGCGCTCGAGCGCCTCGTACTCTTGGTAGATCACGACGTTGTGGTCGTCAACAACCTGCGCGACCTCGCAGTGCATCTTCATGCTCGGCGAGTACAGCGCCTGAAGCTCCGTCAACAACTTTGCAATTGCTACGGAAATGACCAGCACGAACATCTCTATCGTTTGTTCATTCGCTGTCATCGATTTCTATCGAAATGAAACGCGCTGCTTACGAGTCACGCGTCGCTGTCGGCCGCAAAGAACGTGAGGCGCGACGCTGCAACGGCCTGGTCCCAGCGCACAATCATCGCAAGCACTTCGACGAGGAAGTAGCTCGTGTACGCCGTGTCCTTGATCGACATGCGACCGCCGTACGTGACGTTCACACCTGGCTGTTGCAATGCGCTGCTGCTCGCAACGTCCGCGTCGGCACAAAACTGTGATGCTGCGCTCGCTGGCGCTGCCGACGGCGACAATTGCTGCTCGCTATCGAACAACGACGCTGCAAAGCCAATGAGCTGCAGCTCCATCGCGTCGTCGACACTAGGACTATCGACCGATGGCATAGGCGGCTCGTCGTCAAAGATAAAGTACTGGAGCGTATCGACCCACGCGAGCGTCGCGCCACCCGTGTGTTGATATGTCGTAGGCGCCGTCGTTGGCGGCTCGATCGTGACGTACGCGACAATAAACCCGCGCGCTGTCCGTAGGCGAAACATGAGCAAGTTCACACACACGACGCGCGCGAGTTGCGGATGGTGGACGACGCGCTGCGTCACGACAACGTCGTCGTTCAGTCGTTGGAGCACGTCAACACTCAGCGTCGTCTTCTGGATCGTGTGCATGTGCTCCGCAGTTGTCACGATCGCCCACGTCGCGTGCATGAGGCTTTCGGCCGTCACGTCCCCACCAACAAAGCGCTTCTTCAGTGCAAACTGGAGCGTCGCGCCGTCGACGAACCGCTCGTCGCGCCAACCAAAGAGCGAGGCGCCCGTGCTCATGCGCGTGCCGCGATACTGCGGCGCGACGATCTGCTGGTAGCACGTCTGGATGATCTCGTAGCACGTGTCGGGCGATAGCGGCTCGAACGGCAAGAGCGGCGGTGAGTGTGTAACTGGTTCTGATGGCTCGAAGGGCGGCTGGAACTCGGCGGTTGTATGGGACGACGGGAAAGTTGCGACTTCGTCAGTGTAGCTCTCGACGGCAGATGCAAAGACGTCGAACGCACTGAGTCGCTGCTTTGCAGCTGCGATGTCGTCGCGCAACGTCGCCATTTCGTCGCGCGCTTGTGTGTACTGTGTGAGCAGCGCTGTGTGTCGGCTGTTGCTGGTACTGTCGCTCTGTAGCAACGCAGCGCTTGCTGTCGTACAGTTGCTGCTGTTGGTACCGGCAGCTGCGACGGCGCAGAGCTGTTCGTACTTGGCTTCGAGCAGCGCGACTTCGTCTTTCATCGACTCGACATCGGTCTACTGAGCCGCAGACATGCACATACAAGTCAGGCGTGACGACCTTCTGCACATACGCCTATACACATACAAATGCACGACGCACCTTCTTGCGCGCGCGCGACTTGCGTTTGAGTTCGCGCTGTTTGCGGCGACGTTCGAGCAGTGCGCGCTGCTTGTCGTTGTTGCTGCTGAGATCGAGACCTGGGAGCATCGTCGCACCGTTAGGCGAAAGCGTCGCGAACGCGGAGGCGCTCGCAGACGTCGCTGTCGGCGATGGCGACGACGTCGGTGTGTACAAGCGATGCGAGGCCGCCGACGCCGATGCCGACGCTGTACAAGGTGCAGGCGAGGCGCCTCGCAGCGCGTGCGGCGGCGAGGACCAGGCATCCGAGGCCCTCGACTCGGCCGCGCTCGCAGCAGTCGAGTGCATGAGGTCGCGCATGGCGACGTTCGAGGCACGAAAGTCGCAAGTGCGATGCGCAAGAAGCCAGCTGCCATACAAACTCGCAGTCATGTGCTGGCGTGGTGAATCAGAAAACGATGTGGGTTTGCTGGTCATTTATGATACAAACAGGTCTATGACTGTGATAAAGCGAAATACAAAATGAGACGATGTCTTGGAGGTCGATGACGACGATCGCTGATGGTTGTCATCGAGCAAGTATTCAGTCTGCGATCCGTGCTCGCTACCTGCAGTCGCTCGGCTCAATTGCACATGCACAGACTACAGATGCATGCAACAAATGCGGTGTGCATGTGTGTATGCACGCAAGCACGTCAGCACGAGCATTCCACACACAGACAGACAGCGCATGGACAAACGAATGGGCACGAACGCGTTCATTCGTTCGTTCGTTCAGCTGCGCGCACATGCCGCCTCTAAAAGTCCTTCTCGGTCAGGAGCGAGATGATGCGCGACTCGGGCGCGACCTTGAGCGCGCGCGCACGGCCGCCAATGACGCCGATCTCGACGACAAAGATGCTGCCGGCAACAACACCGCCAGCCTGCTGCACGAGACGCATGCCGGCTTCGACCGTCCCGCCAGTCGCGAGCAGGTCGTCAACGAGCAGCACGCGGTCGCCCTTCGTGATCGCGTGCGACTGGATGCTGAGGTGGTCGCCGCCGGTCGCGTTGTCGCCTTTGTACTCTTTGAAGTACTCGATCGTGTCGCTCACGCTCGGCATCTTGTCGGGCTTGCGGAGCATAAAGACCTTCTTCTGGAAGCGCGCACCCAAGTACGGCCCAAAGAGGAACCCGCGCGCGTCAAAGCAGCCGATGCTGTCGACCGTGTCAATAAACGGCGCGACTGCGTCAGCGAGCAAGTCGAGCGCGAGCTGGAACTCGACTGGGTGGCCGAGCAGCCCGCCAATGTCAAAGAACGCGTCGACGCCCTTGAACGGCACGACGGGGATGACTGCCTGCACGCGCTGCAGCGCCTGCTTCTTTGCGGCCGCGTCGTTCAGGTCCACTGCTGTCGTGCTCATGGTTGTTGCTGCAATGTGTTGGTGCGCTGCTGCTGCTGCTGCTTGGCGTGTATGGCGACTCGGTGTGCGACTGATGTTGCTGTCGGAGGTGCTGAGGCAGAGTGGCCGCTTACGTCGACTGTCGCTGCTGGATGGACGTCGCGATTGGTGGGAATGCAGCGGCGCTGAATGCGTGGCTGGAAGTCGGTTCAAGTAACGATATGTCGCACAGAACTTACATTGTAAGCCGTCAATAGAGTACTTGGTAGCAAATGATAATAATGCATTCATACGAACATTGATACGATTAGTACATATTGATTATAATCAGTTAAGCCTCAAGTCCGTTTTTATACAATGTTTCAGCCGACGTACCCTGTAAAGCAATATAATTATGCATCCGACTTCGATATATGGGCACCACTTGTAATGACGCCACATATATCATTCATCGCAGCATAACATTTGTACATCTGTTATGATATCGACGAATAGTCTATGATTTCTAACCAGTAGCAACGTGCACTCGAATGGAGATACATACAAAGGCATCTAAGATCGCATCGCAAATCAATTTAGTGATGAATGTCACATAAGGTTGAATAATCAGTGAAACTTGTATGCTACTAACCTTGAATAAGTATTCATCAACTCAGTTGATATCGTGA
Organism: Globisporangium carolinianum; assembly: GCA_023334275.1. Classification (NCBI taxonomy): domain Eukaryota; phylum Oomycota; class Peronosporomycetes; order Pythiales; family Pythiaceae; genus Globisporangium; species Globisporangium carolinianum. The sequence goes on along the minus strand of JAASGP010000134.1, from coordinate 32,500 downwards.
CCATGAGATTTATCGAGGTCGAAACTGATGTCTTGCCGACACGCCATTTGTCATGCAAACCAAACTCACTTGACCTCAGACCCATCTTGCAACGAGCAGGCGTATGCACTTTGACGACGCACTGCGTCGCAATTACTACTCACATACGACATCAAAGTTCGCCGTCTTGCGAACATGACGCCTTTCACCAGACGACCAGACAGCTGCATCGAGTCGCGAGGTCGCTACGCGCAGCGACATTCCAGATGGGCGTAAACGTGCATGGCACAGTCATGAAGGTGAGAGAGAGCGTGAGAGGTAGTGTGTGGTGAGAGAGAGAGCTCGAACATGCAGTCGCAAACAAGCGCAAGCGAGCGACTCGAGCGTGGAGAGCAATGTGTGACAGCACGACCACGTGGCACATTTTGCTTGGATGACAGCGCACGCAGTAGAATGCACTCCACGCGACATCGTCCACCCACGCGAAAGCGCGCGCTTGATGCGCAGACTGGATACGCACTCGCTCGAATGCCGTGTACCAGTACTTGGTCTAGCAGTCGCTCACTCAACAATACGCAGTACACCCGCGCAGTTGTCACCATCAGCGGATACACCAGCAGCGACAACAACAGCTGGTCTCCCTTGCGGTCAGCGCATTGCACGACTCACACGATGTCTCGCGTTCCAGCCTCCGTGCTGTGTGCAGCACGCTCGGATCGGATCGACTCGCCTCGACTTGGCTCGGCTTGTGCCGCTCTCGCTCACCCTTTTCCTTCAACCTGCGACCGCCTTGCGACGCGCGCGTCGCTCGCTCCCGCCGTTCGTTCGCATGTTTGTTTGCTTATGGCGAGCCAGTGCGTCGTGAATCCGTGCGTGTGGCGTCGACTCAGGTGCTGCTGCCTCAGCGCACGTTCACCCATATGTAGAGATGTGTGCTCTCACACGTGCGCGCCATGAAGACCGTGGCATAACGCAATGGCCAGTCATCCGTCGAGGCAGTCCACATCAACTTCACGCGCACACACGACGGTCTATTCGAGCGCGTGTCAACAGCGTCAAGCTGAGTGAGTGAGTGAGTGAGAGAAGCAAGGAGGGAACGAGAGAGGGAGGGAGGGACTGAGTGACAGCCGACCAGTGAACAAGAGCCGAGACGGAGGCGCTTGCACTGGCACCATGCAGTGGCTGCCACTGTGCTGCTGATGTCGCCTCCAGCGCCAGTGTGCAATCAAACGCATGTGCGGATCCACCATCGCCGCCGCGCCTGTCACGAGTGGCTTCGCGGACGCCTCAGCCGACCCACTTGCAGGTGTCGCTGTCGTCCTTGCAGTCGTCGTTCCATGCGTCTGCGAGCGCCACCACCTGATACGTCCAGATGGCGCTCAAGCGAGCTCCAGCGCCAGCGTCGATGGTTGATTGTGCTCGAGACTCATGTCAACTCGCGCTTGTGCTTGCGAAAGATGCTGCGGTCGTAGTTGGTGTCGTCGTCACGAACGCCGTCGCTGTCGTCGATACCGCAGAACGCGCGCTTACACTCCACTCTGCATCGCATTTCAGAGCGACATGTGAGAGACCCGAGTGTGTGGGCGAGTTTGGCGAGAGCGAGAGCGAGAGCTTGGCTGCTAGCTCGCACGTGGACAGATGGAGACAACAGCCAGCAGCAGCAGCAGCAGGAGAGCGAAGCGGTGGCATATCTGGTCATTATGGAGAGCTCGTATTTCTGAAGTGGTCATATTCCAGTGCAGCGAAGTCGAGTTGCTGCTCTATGTCTCCGTGTTTAACCACTTGGCAACCGAGCAAGTGCACAAACAAACTCGCAAATACGGCTCACAAACAAGATGACAAACAACAATATGCACAGCAAAAGTATACAACCAATTGCAAATGCTGCACAATTGCTAACCAAGTGCAAAAGCGAAAAACAGAAGCAGCGAAATGTGACAAATGACCACGACTGGCAAACTCTATGTTCACGTGCAAGTCGAGTCCATGATACATCTGATGTCAGGAATCGTTTGCAAGGTATGTCACGTATACGCACTGCTTTAAGCTATCTTGCGATCTCAAGACGAATCGTCATGACAGCTGCTTGACTGTCCTTTCACTCACACACTCACACTCGGTGACAGCACGTCTGCTGCTGCTGCTGCTATTGTTGCAACTTGTTTGCGATATCGCATGCGCATTCCACTCTCTTTTGCTGCTCACAACTCGCTCTCTTGCTGCTTGCAACCTGCTCGCAGTGTGATGTCCACAACTCGCGCGCAACATTCGCTTGCTCGCGATGTTGTACTCAGCCTCGCCCAGCCCCATCCGTCCGTTCGTCCGTCCTATCAACCGAGTGTTCTCATCAGGTAGACTCCGGCTGAGTACGGTAGCGAAGCGGCGCTCACTCGCTCGCTTCTGCTCGCCAGGCCACTCGGATGCATCCCACCACGTCCGCCAGTGTGGAGGAGACTCACTCACGACTGCTGTCATCGCCAATGCAATCTGCAATCTGCAATCGCTCATTTGCAAAGCAGCGTCCGTCTACTCGCTCGTCATACAGTCGCGTGCTGGCCACACGCGCGCTTGATACCAGTAGTATGGAACAGTATGATCACTATCGAACGACATCTTCGTCTCCCAGTGCGATCGAAACCAGCGATGCCGTCTCAGCCAGTCACAACAGCATCACCCATGTTGCGACTACACTGCCGCTTGCTCCATCAACATCGTCAGCATTGCCAATGTCGACAATAGCACAAAATGCTCCAGTCGCGCGTGGCGTTTCGGGGGTCGAAGCTTTCAGTGCGCAGTGGCGCCGTGTTGATCCCAAGCGTCGCGCCATCGCCACAACGAGCTCAACCAACAACACCAAAGCCAAAAGCAAAGCCCACGCTGATGTCGGCACAAACCATGCGCAGTCGGACGCTGCCGTGCACCCTGTACGCGGCATCGCGGCCAGCGACAGCAAGAGCGCAGCCAGCGGCGCCAAACCGCGCAAGCTCACAGAGGACGAGAAGATCGAGAAGCATCGCATGATCGTGCGGCGGTCGTACTACCAGAAGAAGGTGCGCGACGCTGCTTTGTGATCGGCCTCCGCTCGGCTCTCATGCACTCAGCAAGCTGCACGACGAGATCCGTTTGCACCTTCATACACTGACGTACTCACACTCGTTGTTGCTTTGTGTGTACGTTCCTGTGTACCTCTCTGTGTCTCTACACCTTGTGATCAGGAGCTCAAGGCACGCCTGAAACAGGACATCGAGCGCCTCGAGCAGCAGTACAGCGCGCTGATGCAAATCGCCGACTCGGCCGTGCCGTCACCGGACGCAATGCGCACATCGGATCTGCTCGTGTGCACGTGCTGCGCGAGCATCCCGTGCGTGCGCACGCTCTATCGCGACCTCTCGGTGCAGAAGGAGCAGCTCCGCAAGCAGAACGACGCGCTCGAGGAGCAGATCCTCACGCACCTCACGTTCCACGACAAGATCGCGTTCATTGCTGCGCGTCAGGTACGCTACTGCTGTTGCTGCAGTCACGCATGCACACACAGGCCTGTAGACATGTACTGCATGGACACTCAGTGGCAGACAGACACGGATGAGCCAGCGCCGCAGTGTCTCCACACGTGCATTGACTCGTCAGAGCCGAACTGACGCGCACTCCCACTCTATCGCTGCGTCTATGCATACGCGCACATACACACAGCTCGAGAAGGGGCTCGTCGTGCATTCGACTTCGACAACACGGTCCAGCAGCAACAGTGCCACTACTTCTACTACTACTGCGGCACCAACGACAGCGTCGAGTGACCGTGGCGCAACTCGTCGGCCAAAGCGAAGCAATGCCGCACTGCCAACGCGGATCACAGTCGAGACGAGCGACTGCTGTCTGAGCTTCGAGCCGCTTACCGAAGAAGAGTGCTTCGCGACGATCCGCGACGCGCAGTCCGCGATCGTGTCGCAGTCCGCGCCATCGTCATCGAAGCTCCGCGAGGTTGGACTGCCTGTGCTCGGCTGGAACCGCAAGCGCTCGTTCGGCGCCGCGCCTTCGTTCTCGTTGCGCAAGCGCTTCCACGGCGTCTCGAGCAACGCGCTCGCAGCACATACGTGGCGCGCATACACCGAGTCGACGGACGCGTTTGCGCACCTATACAGCGGCACGATGCACATGCGCGTGCAGCTGCTGCAGCGCGTGAACGCCAACAACGTGCTCTTCCACCGCTCGCTGCAGACCGACGCGACGCAGACGCGCAGCATGACGTTCTTCCAGCTCTCGCGCGTGCAGATCGCGACGCAGCACTTTATCCTCTTTCGCTCGATCGACCCGACGCGCATAGTCCCGGAGCTCACGGACCAGTTTAGCTGGCTCAGTATGTTTAGCTGGTACGTTCCTCCTATCAGTCGGTCTCTCTCTGTGTATGCTTGCTTGCGAACAAGCACGCGAGCGCGTCAGCCATGCTCGTAATATCTCACACACTGTTTGTGCTGTCCCACCGACAGGCTCTGCTTCACAGACATCCACGACTCTGACGGCACGACGCGATGTGAAGTGGAACTCGGTGGCAACATCCCGAGTCTGACACTCGGTGACGCCGACTTTTGGATGATGGAGTTCCTCTCGTACGTCCTGCGGTTCCAGAATCGGTTCGTGCGGCCCGTGTTCCACGTCGACCTCGCATAAACTGCTACACTCGCACCTCGTTCGACTGCGCCGCCACCTACTGTGACTGAGCGCTGCGCAGACTCCTAGAGCTTAGAGTAGCCTTATAAGCACATCGGTCGCTAGTGATCAGACCGATGTCACTCTTAGAAACACGATAGATCGATCAACTGACGCACTGGAGTCGCCACCAGTCCAGGTTGTATGAACACTACTGACTCTCGCCTACACGACACTGAAGACAGGTGCAACAACACGGCTCTCCCATCGCAGACTGATGAGCAGCGCTTCGAGCATCCAAAACTCGGACGCTTCGCGCGTCGTGTGGCGCACGAAGCCGCCAAACTCCATCGCGCAGCCGTCGTTGTGCTTGCCCGTTGCGCTAAAGACCGCCCACGAAAACACCTCCATCCAGTCGCTACTGTTCGCACTGCTCTCGGACGCAGCCGCAGTGACGAGCGCAAGTAAATCCGGACTCGCTGCCGACACGACCGATTGGAGCAATGACCGGTCGAGACTGCGCAGCAGGACAACGGTATTCGCACTCGCATCGACAAAACGCGAGACGAGCAGCAGCGTCTTCGACACGCGCGTGCTATTTGGGATCTGCATCGTGCGGTAGAACACGACGTTGTCGGCATCGACGCGCTGGACGACGTCGAGCTGGATACTGATACTCGACGAGTAGAGTTCTTTCAGCAGCTCGGCCGTCGAGAGCGTCGCCCACGTCCGGTCTGCTAAATCAGTAGCTGAATGGTGCGGAAAGACCTTGCGCGTTGAGAACCGGAAGCGGCCGCTGTGCGCGCCGCGGAACTCGCGCCAGCCACACAGACTTGTGGTACCAGCAGCAGCTGAGACGTCAGCACCAGCGTTGCTGCCAGCGACGAACGCGACCATTTCGTCGTACGACTGCTGGTTCAGCATGCGACACGCGGCCGATGTCAGCGGTGTCGTGAGCATCACGCGCTCAAACTGCTGCGCGAGCACGGTCGCGACGACAGCGTCAGCTACGAGTGTCGGTGTCGGTGGGTCCGAGTCGCTCTGAGTGTGCATGATGGAGTACACACACGGTAAGTATACACGATGTTGTAAACAAACTTGGAGTATACATAGGCAGCAGTATACATCGTGAGTATCCACGCGCGTACGTCCATGTCCTCGAGGCTCTGCTGCAGTCGGCGCTGGAGCGTAAAGAACCGCGCAACGGCAGTCTTGAGCGCCTCGTTCTCGCTCCGGAGCTCGTCGCGCGCGACCGAGAGCTCCATGATGCGGTCGACGAGCTCGCTCTCGGGTTCGTCGTTGGACTGCGCGCCGCAGCCCGGCGACGTCGGCGACGACGCTGCAGCAGTCGTTGACGCAGCGAGCGCGTCGCGGTACTGCTGCTCGAGCAGCTCGCGCTCGGCCTTGAGCGCAGCCATCGCTTTCTTCAGTCGCATGTATACACCCACAGGTACACACAGAGCGTCAGGCGTAGGCGTCGTACGGTGGTACTGTCAGTGCACATGCGTGACGTACGACACGCTTGTAGTAGCTGCGCTTGGCGTGTTCGCGCTGTCGCGAGCGCTTCTCCTCGGTCGTGAGCGATGCGGCAGTAGCAGCAGCACCGGGGTCGGCAGGCTCCATTGCGATGGAATGCCAACCTATTTGACAATGTAATCGTTTGGGCGTCGGCTCCGTTGATGTGGTGTGCGCAGCTGAAGCACGTCGTTTGTCTGTGTGAGGCGTGTGAGTTGACACGCCCACTGCTCCCGTTGAGTTGCGTCGAGTCGATGATCTCTTCAATCGCGATGGCTGGCTGAGCGGCCGGGAAGGCGGCAAGCGAAGCGTGGGACTTGCCCACACGTCGCACAGCAGCAGGAACGAGCGGCGCAGTCGACTGCGCGACTGTCGGGTCGTCGTTGTGAGGTCAATGCGTCACGAACGAACGAGACGCGCTGCTTGCAAGTGGCTCACGCACCGACAGATAGAAGCGAACGCTGAAGTGCGTGAGTGTGCTGGCCCGCTGCCCAGCCGCTACCTGAGCCGATCAGACCAGCCGCTTGGAGTCGGCAGCTGCTGCGACTCTGTCAAGTGCGCATAGTCTCCCGCCATTTGGTGGCGCGACACACCATCATGACACTCGAAACACCTGGCGGTCTGGTCAACACATGCTGCATCACTCGTTCGAGCACTCGCACATCTCATTCTGCTGGCGTCGTCACATGTAGAGGCAATCACAAGAGGACTCGTATCATACAGTTGTTCCGTATCATCGTCATCAGCAGCAGGTGGCTCGCATGAGTTGCCAAGGCGGCAGGCATACCCGAGTAGAAGAAGCGTGGGGTTGAAAGTGCTGGTCGGCACGCGGTTCCCGCTGCCGAATGCATCGACCTGCCTGCGCCGTCTCCAGTGGATCCAAGATGGCTGGTTGGTAGATGGCGACGGCCGCTTTGGGGTTTGCGTCGCAGCGACTGACGCGCGCGCGTGCGAGTGCCGTCCAGTTGACGACGCTTGCGCACGTCCAGGTTACGAATGGCAGATCCACCTCTCCAGCCACGCGTGACTTGGATCGCGCTGAGACACTGCTCACTGTTGAGTGTATCGACTGAAGACAGCGCGTCGTACCGCTCGTCCAATGCACTTGACAGGAAGTGGCGACCAGACGCCACTCTCGAGTCAACAGCGGAGCTCAAGAGCGAACTGGCACGAACACATTCGGTAGCCACACACACGTGCACTGAAGCAGTCGCCGTCCCACACAACGAACACTGCTGGACTCGGTCGATTGGTAGCGCATAGCGACCGAGTGATGGATGTCCCAGTACGTTCGTCGCCACGGCACCAGGACGCCAGCACGCATGTCCAGAACTGCATGAGCGGTCATCCATACAGAAGTGTGCAACAAACGAACGAACGGATCATATACACAGACTGGCATCTCGCAGCAGATCCGCTGCCTGCGCTGCGACTGCAACACGACGGTCTGCTGCCCTTCCGCGCATTGTACCGTTCGACTAGTAGCCCTGCTGCATGCTCTGTGTTTATCCAGCGCAGACTGCCCACGAGTGCGCACGGCGCATGGCTGGCACGCGGGCAAACAGGTGCTGAAAGCACAAAGAGCTCAAGTACGACTTGACGCAGATGAGCGGTGCCAGGCTTGCTTGCTCATCCAAGCGCGCACTTGACTGGATGAAGCACGGTCTCACTTCCATTCGCTCGCTGACTTGGTTAGTCAAAGCCCAGTTTCATATACTGATTCGTCGTGATTTTGACCATGTGATTGTCAGCTCATCAGCGTTTCGATAGTACAGCCAATCGCTGTTGCGATGGCAAAATCCGAGAAGCCAGATGCTCAGACGGACGTTCGGGCTAAGATCCGAAATCGCTGCTGTCAACTAGGAACTTCACTGTGTCACGCCATTCGATTCAATGCTTGTTATTGCGTCTATGCTTTATAATTTAGCTGTAGCCATTTGGTGGAGCGGAACTGAACAGATGTGGCCATCCTGCGGTGCGAATACAGCCGGTCGGGTCGCAACAGTCAGACAACGATCGGAGCCGCTCGACCGCTGCATTCGGTCTCTATGCGCGCGCTGGATGGCTCTGGATGGATGGATAGCGAGCGTGTCGAAGGATGCGATCTCCCTCGAACGCACGCCTGGATTTTCGTGCATGTCTGACGCCTGCACATGTGTGTGCATATGCCTGACGCTTGCGTGCGGTGTGTGTGTGCGTCCGCTCGCCTAGTTGTCGAGCGCCGGTGTGAACAGTGTGATGCCCTGTTGCAGCAACAGCAGCAGCGAGTGTGAGTACACGGTCCAACGATCAACCATACACGTGAGTAACTCGGTTGTCGCACACGCACCTTCTTGTTCGAGTCGAGGAGCGTGCGCAGGCGTCCTTGGTTCTTCATGTAGTACTCGTCCGCGAGACGGCGGAGGCGCTGGTTCTCCTTCCGCAGCGTCTCCTTTGCCGTGAGGCTCTGGAGGTACAGCTCGCTCAGCTGCGTCGCGTTCTCGTCCGCGTTCTCGTCGCCGTCCTCGCGAGCTGTCGCGATCGCTTCGTTCTGCTGCTTGCGCGTCTGCATCGCGGCTTGGAACTGCTGCTCTAGAGCCTGCACTTCGTCTCGGAGCGTCTTGATCGTGTCCTATGGGGATGAATCGCCCGATAAGATATGTGGCGTCAGCATGGAGCCGCGGCGTAGCATGTAGCTCCTGTCAGCCATACACACACGTACAATCTTCTTGTAGTAGCACCGCTTGACGATCATGCGCTGCTTGGCGCGGCGGTCCGAGTCGGTTGTCGCCGGGAACAGCGAGCGCGTGCTGCGCTTCTTGGTCGCTGCGCTGCCATCAGTTGCAGTCGCAGTCGTGGTTGCCGCAGCAGCAGCGGTGGTCGATAACGCGATGCTCTCTTGCTTCATCTCGCCCATGTCGTCTGGGTTCGTGAGGTACTGCATCGTGAGGTAGTGGCTCTGCGGCGACGCGCTGAGCGCTGTCGGCGAGCGCTTGGAGCTCAGCTTCGCCATGCTCCTGTGGTAGCAAAGACGCCCGATAATGTGAGTTCCCAGTGCCTTTGAGGTCCATGGCAATGCAATGTGCACGCAGTACGTACTGCAGCGATAGTGCATCAAGCAGTGAGGATGCGTACGAGGTGGTCTCGCTCAGACGCCCGCTCGTGTCATCTGCGCTCGATGACGACGCATCGTCGTACTCGATTGCGGACGCAACGCGCCGGAGTTTGCTCGCTGGCTCGCTGGACGCGGCGTCCAACATCTGCGCGACTTGCTCGTCGTCGTCGCTGTGGTCGCCCGTGTTGAGGAGGTCCGAGATGCGCATCATGGTGCAGTAGCGAGTGCGCGAGTTGTTGTTGTTGGTGCGTGTGTGTTTCGTGTTGAGTGCGTGTGGGGTGATCTGATGGAGACGCTTGCGATGTGTGTATGTGTGCGTGTGTGCGTGCGTATGTATTGCGTGGAGCAATGGAGCTGGTGTCTGCAACTGGCAAGAGGCTCCCTGGGACCATGCACCGATAGTGGCAATGGAGGGAAGGCTCGAGCTGAGTCTCGACTTGTATCTCACTTGGGAGATTGGGTTGTGAGCGCAACTTGCCGAAGTCGTGCGGCGCGATCGTGGCCGCAACCCGAGGGCAGAACGCAACCCGAGCGGATGGCTTCGTCGTCTCGAGTGTTTGATGGCCGCTCGGTCGTGAGCGTCTCTGCGCGCGTGAGTGCCCGACGGATCGGGCTGGACCGATCGATCCACCCGTTTGCGCGGGTGCGAAACTACAAGGAGACTGTGCGCTTGTTGCGGCGCAGAGTCCACCGTCGCGCCGTGACACACGCAAACGGCTACACTGAACATCGCTTGGAGTCGTCGACCGCCCCATCGTCGTCGACTGGAGACGCTAGTGCAAGAGTGGGACGACCGTCAAGTGAGCCAGACCGCGATGATTGCTATCACGATGGACAATCGACCGGATCTGCTGCTGCCACCTGTTGTTGTCTGCTGACAGTCGAGTCTTGTGCGACGCGACGACGCGCATGGCCACTCGTGTCACATATCGCGGCACTCACGCTCGGCGCTGTTCCGTGAAGTGCATGTGTGAGTGCTCAGTGCGTCCTGCAGTTGCGCGTTCGACTGCTCTGCTACCATTGTCATCAGCCATAGTGGCGATCGACAGTCGAGCTCGCTGGTTACGAAGTCGTTACACATGATGAAAGCGCTGCCGAGTCAACTGCACAGCCTCATGCACGAGCATCACAAACACTGCTGATGCTGATGCTGGTACAGCTCGCTATCCAGCTCGACAGCCATGACGACGACGTCGACCACAGTGTTACGACAGCGAAAGGCGCGTGTGCAGTCAGCGTCAGCCGAGGATGACAACACGCATTTGCTTGACTGCTCGCTTGTCTCTGCGGCTACGCATGTGGCTGTGCAGCCGCGATCGTGCTGACGCAGTCGGATCGGATGGCGCAACGACCGCTTCGCTCCGCGCAGTCCTTGATGTGTCCTATGGCTGCGATTCTCGTCGCGACAGTCCACGACCGGACACGACAGTGTCGCGTGTGTACGTGCGCACAGTCTCACGTCTTAGAGCCGAGCATCAGCAGGATCTTTCCGATCTGCAATGCACGATCGAGCGTGACTCGCGCCGTCGCATTGCCGTCTGCGATATCATTGACGCGTCGCATGGCTCGACTGCTGCTCCAGGCAAGCAGACGCCACACTGCGAGTCTTTGCGGCAACACGCACAGGCGCGTCAACTCAACTCGGTCCACCCTGGACGTCGTGCAGTCGCACACTGGGCGTCTCATGCCGCTTGGAGACGAACTGAATAAGCGGCTTGCGTAGTCAGAGTGAGCAAGCCATTGCCGACCGATCGAATGCTCGATGGGGGCAGTGCATCATGTATACGCATGTGGATCGCCTCATCCCTACGACGACGTTTGGCTACGGATCGTCCTCACCACAGCGCGTTTGACCCATCTGAAGCAATGATGACCCGTGTGTCGCTATTGCTGCTGCTGAATGGACACGAGTGAGTCGAGCGTGTGGAGCCACTCTCGCTCAGTTGGTCAGTTGGCGCCGCCGCGTCGACCAAGCAACTCAACTCGCTGCACGTGTGACCCGTTGGATGCGCAAGCGTAGCGTAACGCCTCGAGCAGCGCTGTGAGTAACACGCACATCGTCGCGATCGAGATTCGTGCTTCGACATGCAGGATGCCAGCCAGTCAGGCTCGAGCGCTCAGCAACCGACCGGCTCGTCCACTCCCTCGTAGTCACGGCAGCGTCGCCACCGAACTAGCGAGTTGCTCGGATCGGCGGTTGTGTTGTGCAGCGGACGCGACTGCGTGGTCAAGAGGCGCTGCTGTCGTGCAGTCGTCGCGACGACTAACGTCGTGTGTTCACAGTGCGAAGTGTCAACGCGCGAGCGTTACGCTACGATCGCTGTCATCCAAGTGCTCCCACAGTGCTGCGAGCTGCTGTATCGTGAGTGGATTTTCGGTCGTCGGTCGACACCGCGAGCTCAGTCGAGTCGACGCAAGCAGCAGCAACGGCTCATAGTGCGATCAGCTCGATCGAGGTAGGTTGATCAGTCGATCAGTAGGTCGATTGATCTGAACGCCATGGACACATACATCGACGCATGAGCGTCCGACAGACAACAACGGGAAGCAAGTCTCAGCTCTGCAGCTTTAGCGCCACGAGCAGCAGCCGCCATGGACTGCGATCCCTCTATGCATGGGCGTGACCAGGATCGCAACCTCGAATGCTTCGAAACAACGTGCACGTGCGCGCCTGTCAGCAGAGCAGGTCAGCCCATGTTGGTACGGCCATGTACACATCCTGGCAGACTGCAAGTCATACGTGAACGCGCAGACATGCTGCTGTGCTTGCAGTAACAACGCTAGCAGACCGACCAAGCAGCTGAACGTCGAGAGCGTTCAAGCGTGCCATCTCCGCCACTGCACGACCTCGATGTGCGTAGGCGATCGCATTGAAGCGAGAGAAGCGAGCGAGCGAGCGTGGCTGCCTCCTCCTGCTGCTGCTGTGAAGATGTTCCCGCAATCTGAACTCTTTGCGCTGTTTGTAATGCCGCGGAATAGTGGATGTCACACCTCAGATTAGCTCGACGCCAACGCGGTTTTGAGGGTCGTATGGAGAAGCAATTCGCTATCCGAACACAGCGATTGCGCATCTGACCCTGATTTAACAGAGCTGACGAAGCGAATTAGCCGCTGTTCCATACTGATTCACGATCTACTCACAGCGATTTACGCAATTGCGGCTGTCTGTTTATGCTTCTCGCTCTCCATCACAAACCAGCAGCTCAAACGCTCACCAGCTCAACAGAAGCTCACGCACAAACAGCGACCGACAGTCGAGAAGCGAGCAGCAGCCCGACGAGCAGCGCGTGGCGACAGCAGCAGCGACAATGAACTTTGGCATGCAGCCCGAGCGCGAGTTTGCGAGCACGGACCACGAGCCGCTCGCGTTCTTGGACTTCCCAACGCAGCTCAAGCTCGACTTTGTGACGCTCGACATGTCACCGACGCACATCGACCTCCTGGCTGACACAGGCGATCGCACGAGCAGTCCGAGCAGCTCAGCATCGGGCGAACCCATGCCGTTTATTGCTACAGCTGCACCAGCAGCTACGACAACCAAACGCAGCAGTGCGCGGCCGCCGCCCATGTCGGAAGCCGACCAGCGCGCCAAGAACCGGCTCATTGTCAAGCGGTGCTACTACAAAAAGATTGTACGTATGCCGCGACATACCATATTCTCTCTCTCTCTCTCTGTCTGTACCTGACGCATGGCATCGTCTCTATAGAACACGCTCAATGACCTCCGTGCGCAGATGGAAGCAATCGAAGCCGAGTACAACGCGCTGCTCGCCGCACACCATGCAGCCGCTGCTGTTCCGACTCCCGAAAAGATCCCTCGTGCGAGTGACACCGCGCATCCCAACAGTGCCATCTCGTCTACACCACTCCATACGAAGTACATTGAGCTGCTCCAGCTCAAGAGCGCACTGCAGCATGAGAATCGCGAACTGCAGCGCCTCGCGACGCAGTACAACGCAATGGAGAAGCAGATGCAGCAGCTCTACAACGCCGAGACAAAAGCGATTGCAACCGCAATGCGCGCACACGACGCCAAGCGGCGCCACGCTGCAGTCGCAATCCGGCCGCTGACACCGACCGAGTGCCTCGACATTGCTGCGCGGTCGTACCGCGAGATCCTTGCGTTCCGAGCGAGCAAGGCGTTGCGATCGACTGGCGCGAGCGTCTTTGGGTGGACCGATCGGTACAAAGCCGTGCAGAACGAGCAGTTCATGTTCAGTCTCGACAAGCTGTTTCCTGGCCATGTCGCAGACGAGTTGGCAGCTCGCACGTGGCACGTTCTGTCGACACCAGCGCTGCTCGAAAAGACGTACTCGCGCAACGTCGACGTGTCGTTCGAGCTCGTGCAGCGCGTGAGTGACGACGCAGTCGTGTACTACCACACGCTCGAGCGCGGGACAAGCTGCGACATGCGCATCCACGCGCTCGTGCTTGCAACGCGCGTGTCGCTTGGCACTGGTCGCGGTGTCATGATCTTGTTCCGCGGCTTGGATCCCGGGACGTATCTGAGTCCATCGGACGCAGCAGCTGGGACCAGCACGCGCGACCGACGCGGCCGCACGAAGCTCGAGCCGCAGAAAGAAAAGATCTGGATGGATACGTTCACGTGGGGGATCTTTGAAGCTGCTGGCGCGCACGGCGAGCACTGCCGGAACGACTACGGCGGGGTCGTCGAAGGCACAAAGCTAGTCGATGCGAGCTGGTGGGTCCTCGAGACGCTCTTGATTGCATTGCGCGTCGAAGCACAGGTCGTTGGGCCGCAAGTCGTGCTCACAGCGTCGTAGGTTGTTTCGGACGCAATGCAGCGCGTGGCGGTTCGTCAGCGCGCAAGTATCGAGAGCTCAGTGACAGCAGTTACGGCGTCGGTACTGCCAGTGGCGGGTCTAGCTCGTATCCCCGTGCGTGATCGTGGCGCTTTGTCTATTGTATACAACAACGTCCAAGACATGGAGGATGTACGTTAGTGTGCGGATCTACACGAGATGAAAGCGGATTTAGTGGATGGTCGTCAGTTGAATGGTATATATTCCACATCTGGTATCGTATTGCAATATTGATCCTCAACTGCATTTGGTCTACACATTGTCCTAACTCATCACTTGCGTGTCGCCACCACTCGCCAGCGCATGCAATGCAGCAGCAGCACTGCCACCATTCGCATGCGCGTCCCAGCGCACTGCGACCTGCAGGAGCTCGTGCATCCAGAAGCGCGCACTCGTCGCCAACCCGGGCGTCGCGCCGCCAATTGCGCACGTCCAGCTGCCGCGAGTCGGCATGTCCTGAAACTCGATCCAACACAACAGCTGGCTCCACGCAGTGTCGTCGTCGTCGTCGGTTCGGCCATCACTCTCGAACCACTCAGCTGACTCGAGACTGTGCATCAACAGCATCGCACCGGATGGCGTCGCAACGCGCGAGAGCACGACGACTGTACGGACCGTTCGTGATGGTCCGTCCGACTGGTCGCTCATTGCGCGGAACTCGTGGGCGAGCACGACGTTGTCACTGTCAATAGCCTGGAGCACACGAGAGCGCATTGCGACTGCGCGCGAGTAGAGCTGTTGGAACCGCAGCGGGTCGCACAGCACAGTCCACATGGTCGCAGCTGCATGAACTGCAACGCGACCATCACCTGTCGTCAAACCATCACGCATCGCCAGTGTCTTCTCAAGTAAAAACTCGAATCGCGCGTGCTGCACACCGTACAAACAGCTCCAGCCGTGGCTCGCGCAAGAGTGCGTGAGGCTGTCCCGGCTATGTACAAATGCGCGCACTTCTGCCATTGCAGTCTCACGTAACGTCGCACACGCGGCTGCTGTCATTCGCTTGACGTGAATGATGGTCGTTAGTGCGGAGTGTGGGTCGCGAAGAGATATGAGATGGACTGCGACTGCGTCTGCGCTCTTGGTAAAGAGAGCCAGTGTGTGCTGCAACGCGTCGTTCTCGCGCTGGAGCTGCTCGCGCATCGTCATGAGGTGCGTCAGCACAGCTGCACTCGTCGTCGTCGTCGTTGTTGTTGTTGTCGTGTCAGCAGTCGAGGCGCGTGCCGCAGCGAGTCGATGCGTCGCAAGCTCATGCTCGAGCGCTTGCACTTGACTGCGGAGACTCGCGAGGCGCTCCTAACAGTAGCAGATGCAGCAAGAATCAGTCGATTCATTACGAGTACTCTGTGTGTGCGTAAGCACTCTTTGTGGAAATACATATCGATATCCGAGACCACGAGATATCGACGTACGAGTTTGCGGTAGTACATGCGGCGCACTTTGAGTCGATTGCGCTCGCGGCGCGCTTCTTCCGTGACGCCAGTTGCAGCAGCACGTGGCGTCTTCTGCCGTGGCGGCGGCATCGACTCGTCATCGATTGCAGCAGCAGCCGCTGTCGCATTGTCGTCGTCGCTCAGCAACGTCGTGTTGCTGCAATCGCTGCCGTGGCGCACTGCAAGCGCTGCGATCGTGTCGGCGTCGAACGGCTCGAGCTCTTGCGCGAGCAGCTGCACAGTCGCGGCCCAGCACTGGTCGCTTGCGTCGATGTCAAACGGCGCTGGCGACAGCAGCGACCAGCATGTCAATGGCGGTGGCGAAGCGTTTGATGGCGTCGCGCGCTCCATCTTTGCAAAGTGCGTGTACGCAGCAGCAGCAGTGGATGTAGCGACCACCAGCCTCATGGCGTGCGTCGAGCAGAGACCTTCATGTAGGCAGCTTGGTGCGCGACTGCCGATCTTCTCGCAGAACTACTGCAGCACGTCACAGGCATTGTGGTTGGTGTGCAATCATATCTGGCGCTCATTTGCAGGTATAAAGAGGGTCAATAAGCTCTAACGAATGCTCGTATCACTATGATTGTACATCAACAGGTGTATTCGGATACAAGAGACCTCGTGTATTGCGTACGTAGCTCCTCGTTTCAGAATCTGCATAGCCATGATCGCACATCAAGTCGAAAAGGCGTGGATCGCCAGAGAGCTACGCACGAGTACATACTTGATCGCACAGCAACCCACTCGCTTCACCAGAGGCGCGACTGGCGACACCTGAACATCCTCAGTCGCTATGGTCATTCCCAGCAGTAGCAAGCGAGAGGGCGAGCGCTTCCCACTGGCGAGCGACGCCAATAGCTTCGCGCACCCAGAATGACTGACTGGGCGGCTGCGACGTTGTCGAGAGGCCGCAGAACCGACAGCGCGTGTGCTGCGGCGCATCGCACACTGGTGCGCACTCGAACCTGCAAGGTGTAGTAGAGTGAGGCGACGATAGGCGAGCCATACACTCGAATAGTAGACTGTACACGGACGCACCAGCAAAAGATGTCGTCGGTTGAGACTGTGTCACTAGACACGCCGAACGGATTCGCAGACGGGACGGACCGCACGAGTGTTACGTTTGCTGTCGTGACGCTTGCAACGAGCGCGAGTGTTGCAACTGGTTCGGACTTTAGCGAGGTTGTAGCGTCGTACTTTAGCGAAACAATCGCGTTCGATGCGTCGACGTACTCGATCACATGGCTCTGCATGGCCATAGCAGCTGAGAACAGTGCTCGCCACTGCAATGCGTCGACGCACATCGCAAACGTACGGCTTGCAAGCGCGTTGGCTTGTGTGTGTGCCAGCAGCTTGGATACCGACCACGACATGCTGTCGCTATCGCCTGTGACTGTGAGCTGCCAGTCGCTTATGGCACTATCGCTGCTGGTCGTAGGCGCGGTCAAGCGGCTGTTGATTGCTGCGAGCGAGAGGCTGCGCACGACTGCGCACTGATGTAATGAGCGGGTGTTTGTCACTGGCAGCAGCTGTGTGAGCGCAGTAGCTGTGGCCTGTGCTTGCGCGAGCTGTTTGGTGTACGAGCGCTGCTGCTCGGTGAGCGCTGCTGTCAGCAGTCGGAGCCGATGCAGCGCTGCTGGCGATCGTGTAGTGTCAACGAGGTCGTCGGTATCGAGCATGAGCAATGCGTGCTTTGCAGCTGTGTTGTTAGCGACGCCAAACAGTGCAGCGACGCGCTGCTCGAGCGCAGCGCGCTGTGCTGGTAGCTCGTGCTTGGTGAGCGTGCGTTTGCGATGGTAGTAGCGCTGCTGCTTGTCGCGGTTGCGCTTTGCAGCAGCAGCAGCTCGTGCAGCAGCATCGTCTGCATTGCTGCTGCTACTATGCGCTGCGAGCTGCTGCTGTGCGCGTGCGTCTGCCATGGCGCGACGTGGACTGCGTTCGCGCCATTGCGTTCTACTGGCAGTAGTTGTCAATCAATTGCTGCAAGCGACAGTCTCAAATCGCAATTCGAATGCAAGCTGCAACTATACGCGAGCAATTCGAATCCGAGATCTCGACTGCCAATTTGATCGCTCAGATGGTAATCGCCACTTTGGACTCCGATGACGCGAGCACGAGCGACGGACGATGTCGCCACGCCGCAGCCCGACGCTGCTGCTGCGAAGCGCGCGCGCCACCGCGTGCTCGTCAAGCGCGCGTACCACCGAAAGCTCGTGCGTGCATTCTGCTGCTGCTATACACTGACCAGCAGCTACTAACACCAACTGTATGGCCGCCACTCATTAGAACATGCTGCAGACGCTGCGGCAGCACGAGCAGCAGCTCACTGCGCAGTACAATGCGTTGCTTGCAGCTGCGGCCGCCCAGACGCAGCTGCGCGCTGCGCGTGGCGACGTCGCGCCGACCGCTACGGCTGCAATCCGCGAGCTGTACGTGCAGCTCGCAATGATCCGCACGCAGCTCGAGCGCGAGCACCGAGTGCTGCAGCAGCACGCACGCGCGCATGAGCAGCTCCGATGCGAACTTACAGCTGCACTAAGTACGCAGGACTGTGCGACACGAAGTACGAATGGCCGTTCCATCCAGCCATCTGGACCGTACATGACGATCCGACCGCTCGACGCGCAGCAGTGCCGCGACGTCGTCGAGTCAGCGCTTATGCGTGTCGCAGCATTCGAACAGCGCGCTGCTGCACTAGCAGTCGGGCCTGCGGTCTTTGGCTGGACGCACCGGTACTGCTACCCACCGGACGGGAATGGCGCCGTGCTGAATTACGCAATCAGCAAAACGTTCCATGGCATCTCGTCTGCTGGACTGGCATCGCGTAGCTACGCAATCATGACGACGCCTCAAACGTACAGCGCGCTCCACTCCACGAACCTGGCTGCAACGCTTCACGTCATCCAGCGCGTCGATGACGTCAACACTGTCCTCTGCCGCGTGCTGCAGCGTCAGCACACACCAACGCGGTTCAAGACGCTGCTGTTGGCGTCGAATGTAGTGCGACAACACGGGTCCGTCACGGTCTACTGCGCACTTGACCACATCGCGCGCGTCGTGCAGCAGCACAATGCCGATAGTGATGAAAGCGAGGACGCATCGGTCGTGTGGCTCGACATGTGCGCGTGGACGTCGTTTGAAGACGTCGGGGACGATGCCGTGCGGTTCGAGTTTGGCGGCACCATGGCGCACACAACGCGCGCGAACGCGCAGTTTTGGATGCTCGAGGTCCTGCTCATGGCGCTGCGCTGGGAGGCGATGGCAGTCGGTCCGCGGTTCACGCTCACGTCAGGTGCGGTCGATACTGAATGATACGCATGCGACAGGTTGAGCAGGGCGGTGACGAGCGCATTCGACATGTACTATACACACATACAGTACGAACTACCATCGTCTTAGTGAGCCATTACATTGTCAATGTGATCTGCGGGCCGACTGCTAGCGATTCCCACTTCAGTGCGATGAAGAGCACCTCTTTGAGCCAGATCGATGTGGTCGTTGAGCCGCCAAAGTGGAACACGCACGCGTCGGCGCCGCAATCCTTGAAGATGACCCAAATGTCCTTGTCAACCCAGATGTCCGGTGCTGCGTTCGCTTTCGCTGGTCGACCGCTGCTCGCGTCATCGTCATCAATATCTTCCACAAACCCAATGCGCGATCTGTCAATCGATCGAAACAGCAGCATGAAACCGTCGGCAATTGCGAGCCGTGCGAGCACAAACACGGTTTTTATACGTGCGTGTGCACCGTCGGCGTCGATCGTTCGGTACATCAGTACAGTATCGGCATCAATGCGCTCGAGCTCATGGAACTGGACGTGGAGCGTCGGTGAGTACACGAGCGGAAATGTCGTTGGCGACGAAAAGATCGCCCAGCTGCGCTGCAAGAGAGCGAGCGCTGACACACCAGGAAACGTCTTTTCGAGCGCAAACTGGAGTGTCGTACCCTTCACGTGGCGCGAGTCGGTCCAGCCAAACACGCGCGCACCAGAGCTGAGCTTGTCGGGACGATGCATAAACGTGAGCACGTCGTCACGCGCAGCTGCAATGATCTGTGCGTACGCAGCTGCTGGCAGCGAATGACAGCGGAATGGTGGCGCAGTGTGCAATGCTGGTGCCGACGCTAAAACTTCGGTCTGTAGAAGCTGGTGCATCCGGCCTTCGGCTTTCATGTGCGACGCAGCTGCGCGATACAGCGCAGCGTTCTCGCGCTGCAGTCGCTGCTTGATGTCGGTCAGCTGCATGTACTTGCGCATGATTGGCGAATTGGAGTGTGTGCTATCGGTGCTGCTGCTGCTGAGCGCTCGCTCTGTTGGTGCTGTTGCTGCTGCTGTAGAGTCGCTACCGATAGTCAGTAGCGTCGCGTACTGCTGTTCGAGCGCTTCGAGCTCGCTCTTGAGCGTCTCGATCGTGTTCTGTCAGCGTGTGCAGTATCGCGCGTCAGCATCATAGACTGCACTATAGCAGCTATAGCAGCAACACGAGCGACGTACACGCATCGACAGCATGCACATGCAGGACGCAACGCACGATCTTCTTGTTGTAGCTCTTCTTGACGTACTCGCGATGCTTGAGCCGCTTCTTGTCTGCGACGCTCGGCGTCATGTCTGGCGCAGTGCATGCATCTGTTGTCGCCAGAGGTGGTGGCGGCGAGCCACTTGCAGCAGCATGCTGCTGCTCGCTGCACGCGCTCGTCGGTAGCGTCGCCATATTCGATGTGACCGCAGATGTCGATGTGGTTGAGCGTTGCTAGGCACCTTCTGGCACGATTTGCTTTCGACTGTGAGAATGTATGATCGATTCGAGTCGACATATGTATGCTATTACACAATAGATCGCTAGTATCTATGTAATAAAAACAAACCATCCGCTCCAATCGACCGATATTGGTACTCGATTCGATTGTGGCTGGTTTCAAGATCGGAAAGACTCAATTGATACTCTCTACAAATCGACACTCAACTGTTACTAATGTCAGCAAACATCAGACTCACGATCTACTTCACATGGTTACAATCTTGACCGATCTTATATTCGGTCACAGTGAAACATTGCATCAAACTCGCTCATCAGCACAGCGGACTTCAATTTGTACATCAATGTCACTACAAAACCAACCAGCATACAAACACACAGATGAACGAGACATCTTGATATTAACAAGCGACGGGACCGAACGACGACGAACTGGACAATGCGTTTGACGAAGAGGACACAAACGAAGACAGTGCAGCCGTCGATACTGCAGTGCTCAAACTCAACTGCAGAGACTGCTGGTGAACGTGCACGAGCGGATCGTGAGGCGCGTCATCAGCAGTGCCACGCACACTCGGCGCTTTCTTCTGGATCCGGCGCTTCGACTCGAGCTTGCGCTGGTTCTGATTCGCTTTCGACCGGTGCTTCTCGCACAAGTTGTGGCGATCGCCATTGCGTTTGATCGCACGTGGGTGACTACAGCGCTTGTTGCGGTAGCGACAGCGGTTCTCCAGGTCGTGATCGTCTGGGTGCTGCTGCGCCATCGGCAGGACGACGCCGCGACTCCGGTGACAGGCGACAACTGGGAACTCGGTCGATACTTGTCGCGGGAGCGACTGCGGCTGCGCGCGCGGATGCATCGTTGCTGCTGTGAGCATACTGATCGGTGGCAGACGCGGCGTCGACAGACCTGATGCCACCACGCTCGGTAGTACTCGCATTCGAGGCTTGACGTGCGACTGGATGTGTGGCGATAACGGTTGCTGGTGCTCAGGCTCGGAGGTAAAGCGTTGGGGCTGTAGCT
Organism: Globisporangium carolinianum; assembly: GCA_023334275.1. Taxonomy (NCBI): domain Eukaryota; phylum Oomycota; class Peronosporomycetes; order Pythiales; family Pythiaceae; genus Globisporangium; species Globisporangium carolinianum. The sequence goes on along the minus strand of JAASGP010000134.1, from coordinate 11,234 downwards.
GTGGGACGCGGTGATAGGGGCTACTGTAGTGACAGCTGTGTGGATGCTGGTAGTAGCTGTGCTGGCGCTGCTGCTGGTGGTTGATAGGGTAGGACGGGGAGTGATGATACTGTGGGTCCTGCCACGTTGACTCGAAGCGGGGCTCGTAGTACTGGTAGACTCGCTCCGAGACGACGAACCGAGGAGCTCCAGCGGGTCGTGCACTAGTATCTTCAGCGTCGATAGGACTCGAGGCTCTGGAGCTGCTGTCGTTGTCGTACGGCGATGCGGGACTGGATGGGTGTCGGCGATCCATGCTGCACTCGTCTGTGTGTCTGTGTCTGCGCTCGTGTGTGTGTCGAGTTCGAGGGAGCAGGAGCGAGGAAGAGCGAGGAAGAGCGAAAGTGAGCTCGACCTCGCGTTGCGCGCACACACACTCGTCGGCTTCGCAGGTACGCTGGCTTTGCAGGTGCGAACGAGCGAGAGTGGTGCTACTCCCCCTTGTTAGATGAAGACGGGGATGGAGCTGACCGCGTGCGTCGAGTAAGAGACCGTGCTGTCGAGCAAGGGAACGGGAACTGATCCTTTCGATTTCTGCACAGATCCCTGTCCATTCCAAAATCCTGTGCATCGTGATGCAATTCGTAGCACCAGGTGCGTGTCGATCAGTGCTTCGCACTCCCTGTGCAGTGTAAATGGACATGCGTTGCGTGACGATGTCGTCTGGTTTGCGCACAGCAGACAGCAAACAGCAGCACCTCGAATGACGTGCATAGCCTCAACACAGCGTGCATGCGCACGTGCAGCTGTTCCCTGGCAGAGTGCATCAGCAGTTGAATGAGTACAAGACATCTCTATTGCCACAGAATTGGACCTCTGCGGTAATCTTTACTCGAGCGAACGCAGCCGTGGTGCTCGTCAACGGCCATACAAAGCGCAAGTCAGCGCAGTTGTTGCGAGATGGCGCATCACGACATACTCACTGCAAGTCAGATCCAGCATCCACGATATCAGGTATGCTGCCTGCGGCCTGGCATTGCGCCTTGCGCTCGCACAAGATCGAGCACATGATATCCCATCCTCGCAGGCTTCCATTGCGATCGTCTGCTTGCCGTCGTTGCGTGCGAGCTGGAGCCTGACGAGACCACCGTGGCGCAGCACACTGCACGCTCGAGCGAAACAAACCACAGAGCGCGCTTGACGAGCCAAACGAACTCGGTCAGATGCGAGACGAAGCAAAGCCGCAGGGACACACCTACAATCGCTCGTGCGTCTCTGTGCTGCCACATACGGTCGTGGTCGCCACCCATGCCATACTCTGCACCTGCAATGAACACATCCCACGTCAGTTGCCGTCGTCGTCGTCGTCAACGGGATCGGGTGCTGCTTCCATGGCCTGTCTTTGTCTGTTGCGCAGTCGTCTCCCGTCTGCATCTGCTCATAGGGTGGATGTCGTACGTCTGTGTGTGTGCGCGCTCTACATCGTGAGCACTTGCTCTGAGGTCATTCGTCGGTGCGCAAACACTGCACATGTGCACGCCATCGCATCGCCATCGTCCTTTGCGGAACGAAAGCGAAATCGAGCGGATCGCGACGTCCAAGACCCTTCAAGACATCGTTATGTCTGAGCGGAACAAGCCACCACTGCGATGAGGTCTGCGCCACTGCTACCAAACCATGAACCACCTGGAACGCGTGCGGTGCGATCCGATTCGCGGCTCGTCTCTGTGTACTGCTGGGCACGAGTGACGGCCACAGTCAGCAGACAACCACGCCTGTAGGTCTGCTGTACTCCATATTTCTATTTCGTACTAGTACTCGACACTGCATATGCTGGATTAACGCTCTGGAAGCGACGCGTACTGCTCGCAAACGGTGTTGCTCCATCCACTGTAGGTGCGTCCATGCATTCGTGATCTCGATCATCCGCTCGCTTCGTGTTCGCTGCTCACCAACGTCTTTCGAGCCGCTCGTGTCTGCTGCGTCTGTGTCGGCATCCACTACGCTGCGAGCTCGTCGAGCAAGACGCTGTACTCGACGCACTTCTCCGACAGCACTTGGATGTGCACAGCCATCCAACAAACACACGCACGCACGCACAGCACGCTTGTTCGTCAAGGAGCCCATAGCATATGGCATATAGACAGTCACATACACACAGTCATACAAACACACAGTCTACTATAAAGAGCGGATATCATCTCGTGGTAGATCGCGAGCAGGCGCTCGACGCGTGCGTGGAGCGTCAGAGCACGCTGCGCACTGCTGTCAGTGCAGCGCTCGAGCGTTTGGAGCTGCTGATCGTCGACAGCGCTGCGGTTGCGCAGCTGCTCAAGCAGTGCGAGGACGCTCTGGAGCTCCTCGAGCCGCCGCAGCGACCGCACAAGCTCATTCACGCGGTCTTCCGAGCTGAGGATCAGCGCGCGTTTGACCTCGTCGCCAATGCGTGGCGCAGCGGACCCGAGTGCGCTCGTTGGCTGCATCTCAAGCTCTTTCTGCACGCCGTCGTCTGGAGCATACACGCACTGCATTAGCTCGACATGATGCGATCAGATGCACTCGACGCAGGTCATGTGCGTACACATCTCGCAGAGCCGCGGGAAGCCTGTGATCGCGCTAAAGAGCTGCTCGAGGCGGCCATTGAGGTCGCTGATCTTGTCGGTGATGCTTGTGCTTGGAACAGCAGCGTGTGCGCCAAAGAGCGTCGCGCGCAGTCGCTGCTCGCGCGCTTCGAGGATGTCCATGCTGTCGGCCATGCTGCTGCTGGTGTATGTGCTGCTGTCGTTGTCCATCGCAAATGATGTGGTCAACATGGATGTGATTGGTACAAAGTACGAATCATCCTGCAAGTCTCGATTGTCACGAATGCTGATATATTGACTCGCATCGTGCGAATGTATTTGCTACCCATTTCACTGACGCCAAAGCGCGACATGCGTGTCAAATTGGACCTCATCACCATGTCTTTGACACCGCTCGAATGCGCTCGTCCACACCTCGCAGTCAGTGCAAGCAGTCAAGCAGTGCGGACCATGTCTGCGCGTCGCCATCGACGCTGCATATGTGATCTGCATACACTGTCTTGACCGACCAGGCGCGCATCGATCGAGTCCAAGCGCACGCATACGCCCACACACACAAGCGCCAACATGTGGCCGCTATCAGCATCACGAAGCGGCACGTCAAGCACCCAGCTATCGCTATCGCTCACTGCAGTGCGCGAAGAGATGGTCATGTGGTTCGCTGCAGTGTTTGCACTGGTGCTGCAGCTCACGCGCGTGCTCAACAGCACCTCGTGGTCGCACAGCAACTCGCCATCCAATGCACTCGCCAGCAGCAGCAGCAGCAGCGCAGTAGTCCACTCACAGTCGACACTGCGCGAGCTTGTCGAAGCCGCCGACGTCGCAGCACGCGTGCTACGGCGTCGTCTGCCTCCGCGCGAGCTCCAGCAGCAGATCGCCGACTTCCTCGTCGACCCACACGGCGCGCTCGAGTGGCGATCGATGAACGTCGCAGCGCGCTTTGGCTGCCTCGATCTGCTCTGTGTGCTCTACACTATCAGCACGGATAGGAGCTGCGCTGCTACTGTCGTGTATACGCGCGACGCAATGGACTTTGCAACACAGCACGGCCACGTGCGCGTTGTCCAGTGGCTCGTAGCGCATCAGCAAGCGATCTGCAGCAGCAAAGACGCAATAGCAAACCAGCGACTGAGACGTAGCCGCACCGACATGCGGCGGCGGCAGCGTGCGCGGTGCATTGCAGGCACACACGCACAGCAACTCCAAGCTGAGCGCGTTTTGCTGAGCTAGGACATGACCACCATGACCACCACGTCCAGCTCGTCATCGTATCTCAAAGTGAGTCATTCGAACCGCGATTTTTGTACCCACATGATATGCCAAACTGCTGCAATCAGCCAGTAGTAATTCATCAATAGTAGAAAAGTGCGAATGTAATGACATAACATCGTTATCTAGACACATTTCCTTGCAGAACTGCGCGCATGAGCGCAACTTGCACGCGCATGACACCATCAAGCTCACTCACCGTTTTCGCTTCGACATCGCCAACGACCTGCAGCAGCTCCACTACGTACCCGTCTCGACAACAAGCGCATCCTCCATGGCGGAGCGCACGACCGCTGCAAAGCGGCACAAGACCGCACTCTCGCTCGACGGCAAGTGGTTCAGTTTCCACGGGCTGCTCGCCGCACAGCGCGAGCTCCTCACGCAGCAGCTCCTTGCAGCAAACGGTCAGCTCTATGCGCCGCCACACGCTGTGCCAACCGACGACGCGCACGCAGTCGTGTACGTGCTCACCGACTACTGGGCAAGCACACGAGCAACGCATCCCCCGCTTCGCCAGCGCACTAGCAATAGTACGAGCACTGCTGCTGCTGCGAACCTCCCGACGCTCGTAGCAGTGACCGCGTTCTGGCTCAGCGAGATGGTGCGCTTGCGCGAGTGGCTCGCAGTCGACGCGCACGTGTTCTTCACGCCCCCGCCACTGCTTCATACAGCAGACAAGTCGCAGCGTCTCGCATACCCGGAAGACTACGACCGACGGCTCGGTATTGGTAGCGACGCGCACACCCACTTCAGTCCGAATGCGCCACTACTGCCGATGCACCTGCCGTGCGCACCTGCCAACTGCTTTCGCGACCACGTGCCGCTCTGGCCGTACTACGTCGCGTTTCTCCACGCCCCAATGCGCAACGTGTACGAACTCGCTGATGTGCTCAAACGGTACGTTAAGTGGATCTGTATGCGAACGTAGCGTGCGCACTTCATGTGCGAACTTCGTTTGTACGAGCGAGGTAACTCATGCGATGTCGTACACCTAATTGCTTCATCTGTCGCGACAGCATCACAGGCACCGACGTCCGTCGTCGTTTCAACAGCCTCGAAGTCGCACTGAACGACATGCTGACGCCTGACCAGCGCGCGCGCTTTTTCGAGTCGGTGCTGCCAGCAATGGTCCAGCTCGTGTTGGAGCTTCCAACTCTGTTTGCAACACGACCAGCTGTCCTTGGTCCAATTTGCAACACTGCGCCAAATGCACCATTCGTGTGCGAACACAGCGTGACGTTTACAAAGCGCGAGACGCTTGCGCTCGTTGCGAGCTGCTTCTTTTGCGTCTTCCCATCGCAAAGCCGCGTTGCTTCAGTACGAGACACTGGCAGTAGCGCTGACGCAGCTCACACGATCGACATCGACTTTCCGTTTTTTACGATGCGGCCACTATTTGGAACATCGGGTGGCACTGGACGCTATGGCGGCAACGACGTCCAGCTGAAAGCCCACAAGCTCCGGTGCATTCTCGCGTACTTTTTGCGGGTTGTTCCACTCGTACTTACGCGGGACAACTCGTTTATTTCCGAATGCGTGACATTCACGCGCGTCAGCGTGACACCTCGTTTAGCAACTGCAGCCATCCCAACGACGCCCCACGAGCTGCTCAGTGCCATCACACCGGCTAGTGCCGCCTCTGAACATGCCGCAGCAGCAGCACGCGTGACGATCGAAACGCATCGGCTCATTGAAGACATGTCGCAGCATCTCCAAATCGACTTTGCAAACAAGTTCGCTGGCGGCGGCGTGTTCAATAGCGGCTGCGTCCAGGAAGAGATCCGGTTTCTACTGTCGCCCGAGCTGTTGGTCGCGTGTCTCATCGTTGCAAAACTCGAGCCAACTGAAGCGTTCGTTGTGGTTGGGACTGAGCGATATGCGAGATACAGAGGGTACGGCGCGACGTTTGAGTTTGCGGGTGATTACATCGACACAACGCCAGTGATCGCGCAATCGGATGCGCAATCGAAACGCCGCGCAAGCGTCGTTGTTGGCATTGACGCAGTTGACTACGGTGGCAATGCGGTCGCGCGGCAGTTTGGTCGCCACGCCATTTGGCGCGACGTCGTCAAAGCAGTTGCTGGGTTTTGCTATTCGGAGGTCCCGGAATGGCCGATAGCAACTGGCAATTGGGGCTGCGGCGTTTTCAGAGGCGATCCGGAACTCAAGTTTTTGATTCAGTGGCTCGCAGCGTCGGTTGCTAAGCGCGAGCTGACGTACGTGCTGCTGGCTCGCGACGACGCGCTTCGTGTGAAAATCGACGCGTTGCTCGAGTTGCTGAATGGTGTTGCAGACAACGACCGCGTGGTGCTACTGCTCGCGCAGTTTCTATTTGAACTCGAAGCGATTCTGACGCGTCGTGCAGCTGCAATGCGCAGTCTGAGTGGTGGCAAACGGCCATCGCGACCGAGTGTCTTGGCGCTTGCAACCGAGTTCTTTGACACGCACCTCGAAGGGCTCAAGCGCTTGCGATTGTCGTCGCCGACCGAAGCAACGAGCGAAGCAACGAACGAGCTGGCCAGCAGCAGTGTGTTGGCAGCTGATGCGCCGCATGGGATGCTGTCGCCGCCGACGACGTCACAGTCGTCGACGCAGTCGTCGCCTGCACCGCACGACGCGCGAACGATGCAGCAGCAAACAATCACAAAGTTCTTTAGCGCACAGTAAGAGTCGTATCGAGATCGTTTGGTAGCAACGTATAAAACGTATTTGTCGTGAAAAGCAGTTTGATAATCAGTCGAGTGAATACAGAATCCAGGACACATTGCATCCGTCAATTGGACTTGATATCCGTACAAACGCTTAGCAATTATAGCAAAATGTATGTGGAACAAATTCAGACACCCCGAATGCTGCTCAGAGTGCAGCGAGCACGAATGCTGCAGCACTCGTGGACGCGATCGCAGCGAGACTAGCGCCAGTAGCTGTCGCCGCGGCCGAGCTTGGTTTGGGCGTTGTCGAAGCCGCAGACGCAGTCGGACTGCTCGTTGCTGCGTTCGTGAGCGTGTTCGCGACGTTCGCAGCTGCTTTCGTGAACGTATCGGCAGTCTTATCGACACTCACGACGTCCGTTGTCTTGACGTTCGAGACGCTGTCGGTGACTGTCGCTGCGAGCGACGCGGTCGCAGCTGTGCCAGCGCTCTTGATCGCCGATGCGACGTCTTTGACTGTCGTCGCGTCGGATGTGACGGCTGCTGCGGCGTTCGCAGCTGCTGCCAGTGCAGCAGCGTCCATGTGCGTATCGGTTTCGGCCGCAATGGCCTGGACGAGTGCGATTGCAAGCAGCGCGATAGCAGTCGCCACGATGCGCATGCTGTCGAGGTGTTGGCGACTGTGTGAGTCGAGGTGACTGAGAGCTGTGTGTGTGTGTGCACGCGTTGCTGCGTGTGCGATAGATTCGTGTTTGGCGATGGAGGTCTCTTGGATGCATCGAATCAGCGGTGCTGCTGCTCGCCCGTAGAGGCGCTACGACGCCATCCGACCATGTGGCACAGCGTAGTTTGATCAAGCCATGGTCGCGAGCGTTCAGCAAAAGAGTCGGTTTTTGGCTGCATCGATGTTACTCGAATGTTGCCCAAACACTGATTGCTTGCGTCAGGAGTCACTCATACGAGGGACATGTCACTGACGAACTTCAACGAGAGAGATACTTTAACGAGAGCGGATGTAGCCATCTCGCACTTGATTAGCATTGCGTCACTCGCCACCAGGTACGCACGCTGCTGCGACTTCTGTCGTCTCTGCACTAGTGCTAGGAGTGAGTGTGTCACTTGGCATGTCGCGTCGCGCCTGGTACGTCGTGCCAAGCGCTTGCATCTGATCTGGGTTCAGCACGACGACGCGCGTCGGCTTGGGCTTTTGCTGCGTTTCACACTCAGCCTCTGCCTCTGCTTCGTGTGACATTAGCGCCGGCACGACGCTCGTCGCACTACCTCTTGTAGCATGCGGCACCGACAGTTCGTCGGGCGTTGTTGTGTGCAGCAAGTTGCGGAAGCGGCGGCACCGGAACGTAACCCCGAGCGCGACGCACAGCAAATAGTTGAGCGCTTCGTCGGCAACGACCGAGTGCCACGACCGACTCGTTGCGTCACTCACGAGCGCTATCACACCCGAGACGCACGCTAAGAGCATGTAGAGCCCCAGTATCCCACGAAAGCGCCGGAAGAGCTTGTACTTGATAAACACCGGCGTGCGCGTATGGTCGACAGTGTGCAGCTGCCGCACGAGCGCGACCTGGTACGCGAGCATGTTGACGTTGTACGCTGCGCTGTACCACACGAGAAACACGATCGTCGCATACGACGCACCCCAGACGAGGCCGATGATTGTGGTCGTTGCAACGCCATTGCGCAGCAGCGCGTACAGCGCAGCGTACAGCAGTGTAACAAATCGGATCCACGAGCGTGCGCGATGCGATAGCGCTGGACGCGTGATCTGCCAGCCCTTGGCGATCAGCACGATGCCTTCCGCTGTGACTGCGAGCGCATAGATTTGTGTAACGACCGCTGCATAGACCATGCAGTTGCGAACTGTGCCTGTGCTGTGGCTTGATGTAAACAGCGTGATGCTCGTCATCGTAGCCGACACCGCTTGGGCGATTGGCACGAGTTGCATGCGTCTCTGGAGCGCAACGGCTGCGTCTCGGAACGCGCGAATGTGGAGCAACCACGCGACGCTTGCGGTCGTCCAGAGCACTGCAGACACAGCGAATGCAGTCGAGAGAGAGCGCTCTGTCGCGCCAAGACACTCGCCATGTTCGTTGCAGAGGTTCATTGCTGCACTGACCGATATATGGGGCTTGATCGGCGGTGAGACGCGGCACGTCGAGGCTGCTGACAGACCGTGCTTTGGACAGTCAAAGCACGCGGCATTGGCGTCGTCAGCCTTGTTGCCAGGCTGCTTGAGACACGACCGCAATACGCCGTGGTCGCCGCCGACGGTCTCGCAGGCGTCGAGGAAAAAGTAGAGCATGCCGTCGTTGTCGCTACTGACTGTTGTCTCGTGCATATCTACAGCGAGTGTCTGCTGTGTGCGGTAGACACTGTCGTTGTCATTGTGTGAGGTGTCGGCGAGCGGGTACGACAGACAGTAGTCGCTGATTGTACTGTTCGTCATCGCGCAGTACGCAGGGTACTGCTGCGTTGCGTCGGTCATTGGAGCTGCTGACGCGAGGCTCTGGATGTATTCGAGTGCTGCGCTGTCGCACACGACGAGGTACAGCATTGTGCGGCCTGCAACGGCCTTGGGCGTGTCGACTGTGAGCACGACGTCGAGCGCCATGTCGAACGAGCCGCGGGCTCCGAGCGCAAACTCGGCGAGGTAGATGAGTCGCGACGTGTCGCTCTCGAGCTGCAGCGCGCAGCGATAGTCGTGGCTGCTTGCACTCAGGACGCTTGCGCTGCAGCAGTTCTGTATGACCAGAAGCTCGAGAGTAGCTGCAAGCAGTAGCCGCAGAGGACTGCGACGCAGCCACGGAACGCGAGGCATCGTGACAGCACTGCCGTATATCGGGTCGAGGTGCGTATGAAGAGTCGAGCGACGCGAGAAGAAGAGCGCTGCCAATGCGTTGTTGAGCTGCATGCATCGAGTAATGGACGTTCGCGACACCGAAATAGCTGACTGGGCTCTCTAACTTACTGTCATTTCTAGCAAACATACATTCTCTTACTTTATACAGGAACGCTTCAATTGATACGATAGCAACGCGTGGCAGCAACGACAGCAGTAGCGCACGCCTATCGTTACATCGGACCTCGAGGCTGCGATCGGCTGCCACGCTCACGCGCATGTTGACGCCGTGAGCAGCACGGGCCGCACAGCAATCGTCTCCCAGCGCACCGCCAAAAACAGCAGCTCGGCGAGCCACGACACGGCCAAGTCTTCGCGCTTGTACGTGAGGACACCGCCAAACTCGGTTGTTGTCGTATCGGAGTCGCCTACTATAGGCTCAAACCGCATCCAGTAGAAAATGTCGCACCAGAGCTCGTTTGGCAGCAAGAGCTTCTTGGCCAATGGCGAGTCGAGCGTCTTCATCACGAGCAGCTCAGCCGTGTCGCAATCGGGATCGCGGGTCCGAAAGACGAGGAACACTGTGCGGAGCGTCACGCCTGTGCCTAAGATAGTGCGCCGATCAACCACGAGCGCGTCGGTTGATACAGTTTGTAACACTTCGAGCGTGCACTTGAGACCAGCTGGCAACAAGCGCGCGATTTGTTGACTGTCGGTTGCGAGGTCCCACATCGAGTCGCGTAATGACTTGGCATTTGTATACGGAAGCGGCTTGCGGACTGCAAATGTGATTGTCGCACCGGACCGAACGCGAAAGTCGCTCCAGCCAAAGACGCTCCCAGCAGCAGCTGCGCGTGACGCTTCGTGCTCGAGCCGCGCTGTACAGACGTGGCGCAATGCGCGCGTCGCAAATGCGTCGACTTCATCGGGTGTCAGCGGCGCAAACCCGATTGTGTTCGGTCCTAATTTCGTGTCGGATCCTACTTTAGGATTACACCAATCAAATTGTAACGGAGCTGCTGGCGACTCGCGATCAAAGTCGAGCAAAAGGTGCTGCATGGCGCTGTTGAACAGGTCGCGCGACCGCAACGAAGCTGCGAGTGCTGCGTTCTCGAATCGTAAGCGCTCGATGCGCTCGGTCACGCGCACAAAGTCATCGCGTGCGTGCGTGGCAGCAGCGAGTGTCATAGTAGGCGCATGCTGCTGCTGTTGGCGTGCTAGCAGCTTGCGCTTTGTCGCTTCGAGCTCATCGACGAGCGTTCGCATGTCTTGGAGCGACTCCTTTATGGATGGATGGATGGGTGCATGGATGGGTGCATGCATCAGTCATACAGTGCATGGCAGACAGACACAGACATACAGACACGCACCCGCTTGAGGAGACTGCGCTGGCGATCGCGTTCATTGCGGCGCTCTTTCTTGATGCGCGAGTTGTCGCTGTCGATTGAGGAGGCGACTGTTGTTGCTGGCCGTGTGGCTGTCGCGTGCACGAGTGCGCGGTGCGGCATGCTCTCTCGGTGGCACTGGCGGCGGTGCTGCTGCTGCTGCTAGTCGTGCTGCTATGTGCGAGTCACGCTGCCGGCCATCGCTTGTTGACCGTCGCGTCCTGAAGTGTCGGACGTGAAGAGAGGACGTGAAGAGCGCAAACTGGATTTTTGAGTCGCAATACCTTTTATTTAGCATATGCTGTGCGATAGTGCGCCTGTCCTCCGTGTTCTTCGATCGAGTGCTCCATGGAAAACAACAACATGATCTACGACAACAGCAGCAGCAAAGCGCTCGAAGCGCATGTCGAACAGCGCACGTGGCAAACTGTACCGGTCGCGCCGCAAGAAGTTTACCGACGGCCTCGGCGAGCACGTCGAAACGCTGCGGCGCGAAGTCGCCGAGCTCCAG
>JAASGP010000133.1:0-36094 GCA_023334275.1 Globisporangium carolinianum | reverse complement strand
TGTGCGCAGTACCGCGCGACGGTCGCGCACACAGCAGCGCTCGCGATCGGCTGGTCCGTGCCAGGGTGTGCGATGACGTGGGGCGGCGAGTGCACGTGCGGTGAGGCGTGTCGCTGCCAGGGCTGTCCGACGCACAACCCAGCGACGTAGTAGTCGGACCTGCAGCTGTCCGCGTCACGCGCTGTTGAGCGTGCGGCGCCACGCTGGTACAGCGCGCGGCTGGATCGGTGCGTGGCCAAAGCTCGTGATGCGCACGTCGGGGATCGCTGCAGCGCCTGGGATGAGCGCATCGTGCGCGCTCTGACGCTGTCGAGCGACGTCCTCGCGACGCAGCTCTCGCTTGCTGCGTGCGCGCGCTTGTGACGCTTTGGTCGGCTGCAGCAGCAGCGGTGGTGACGATGCTGCGTCGGCAGGGCTTGATGGCGAATTAGCAGCTGTTGTGCTGCGCGGCGGTCGCGCTGGCAGTGTGCGCTGTTTGCGCTGCTTCGCTTCGAGCTGCTCGAGCTTCGCGCGTTTCGCTTTGGCGAGTGCGATCGCCTGGCGTGAGCGTTCGCGCAACTCTGCCTTGGACACCTACGTGATGGACGATCGTCCACCATGAACACGACCGTGGAGTGGACGTCAGAGGCGGCAAGTGCATATCTACATCCAGCAACATGCCAGCGAAGAGCCAGACGCACCGGCGAGACCGACGGCGCCGAGTTGGGCGACGCACTCGAGGGCTGCGAGCGTGCGCTGAGCGCTGCTGCGTCCTGCTGCTTTTGCAGTCGGTAGAGCTGCACCTGTTGTTTGGCGTCGAGCAGCTCTTGTTTGCGCTGTGCAGGAGCGCCAAACCAGACGCATTCGACCATCCATTGGTGGAAGACGTCAGTACTCGAACGCTGCATCCACTTGCTCCTTGTATGCACGTATCCACTCGGACCTTCATCTACACATCCAGTCGTACGCTCATCCAGTCATCCACTCACACAACCGTACACATCCAATGGTCGTACCTTGGCGTCGCGCGCTTCCTGCTCCTTCGTGAGCTCCAGTTCGCGCTGCTGCTGCTGCTGCTCGCGCTCGCGCTTGGTCTCGCGCCACTGGCTCAGTAATGCGTGCTTCTTCGCTCTCTCGCGCGCAGCTTCACGCTGCTCGTCGGTGCCAGCAGTCGCAGCAGCAGTAGTAGCAGCCGCGTCGTGCTCCTCGAACGTAGCGTCAGCGATCTGCACGAGTCCCTGGTGGATGAGTGTGTCGCGTGCGCGGTCCTTTGCGGCGCGCCACGCGTGGATCGCGTCGCGCTTCTGCTGCTGCAGCGCCAGAAGATCGATGTACCAGAGCAGGTGCGCGCGCACGGCGTTCGCGCTTCGCGTCACGACGACAGCAATGCACTGCTGCAGAAACCGCGCAACGCGTGTCTCGTAGTCGTCATTATCACCATCATCGTCATCGTTTGGCTGCCACTGCTTGTGACGATCGTTCGATGATACCCGGAACGTGCGGTGTGCGAGCAGCACGGCGTCCGAGAGCGAATGCTTGCGCAGTAGCGACAGGAACGCGCGGTGTTCGCGGTCGTCCCAACCGCCCTGGACGCCGCCAGCCTGCAGGATGCGCTCGTTCACGCGACGCACGCGCGCAAGCAGCTCCGACTCGCTTGTAGCATCTGCGCTGTTGCCGTTGTCGTCGTCGCTGCTGCTGCTGGCGTTGTTGTTAGCGCCAACGTCCCTGCTGTCGAGAGGAGCAGCACTGCCACTGATACTAGAGTTCGTGCGGCTGTTGACACCTTTGGTCGACGATGTGCGCTGACGCGCGTCGCCTGCAGACGCTACGCGTGCTCGCTCAGCACTGCGGACAGCCGTTCGAGCGCCGGCACAACTGCCGTCAGCGTCCCAGTCGTCGAGCTTTGCGGCAAACGCGCTGAGGTCTTTCTCGAGCACGCGCTCTGCTGCGACGTCGGCGTCAAAGCGCTCGCGCTGTGTGCGCCGCAGTGCAGCGATCGCAGTCTCGAGATCTTCGAGCAGGTCCTGGAGTTCAGCGTAGAACGTCTCGCCGCTGCGCATGCGCACGAGCTTGGCGGCCACGTTGCGCTGCTTCTCACGCAATGTGTGCAGTTGCTGCTGAAGCAGTCGCGCGTCATGCGAGCGCGCTGCTGGTAGCTCGTCCCAGCTCTTGTGCACAGCGAGTGCAGCGCTTGCTGCAGAACCTGACGCACTACCGGACGCACCGTAGAACTGGCGCCACCAGCTCTCGCACTCGCGCTCGAGCATCGCAGCGCGCTGTGTGAGCTGCAGCTGCTTCTCGAGCCACGCGAGCTCGGCCTTGCCGAGCCGTCTGCTTGCGTTGCTATCGCGTTTCGAGGGCTCGAGTGCAGCGCTGTCTTCTGGTTGCTGCACTGGACGGCGCCGCACAGCTACGATACGCCGCTTGGTCGTCGTTGCAGTCGGCGCGGATAGTGATGCACCACGGACTGCGTCTGTTGGTGTTGCACCGACTGCGTTGCGAGCGTGATCGAACAGCGGCGGCACGAGCGGCTCAAGCCGCTCCGATCGCTCTGTGTGGACGCCACCTCGCGCATCGTCGACCTTACTGCGCAGCCGCGCTGCGGCCGAGCCCTGTGGCGGCTGGTGCTGCCGCTCTTCGAGAATCGCTTCGACAGTGCGCGATGGCGCAGCAGGCACGACAGTCCGTCGCCGCGCCGCCACTGACATCGGCGTGTGCCGCAAGTGCGTCTGGTGAATGGAGTGGTCGTTGCGGTTCTGCAGTTCGTGCAGCCGCAGCGTCTGCTGTCCGCCCAGCGACATCTTGGTGCGCGTCGTGTTGTGCATCGCAGCGCTTCAAGTTCGCGCGAGTGTGTGTATGCGCTTGGTTTCATCTGCTCGATTGACAGAACGACGTTTGGCTCGATCGACACAACCAAACGTGGCTCAAGTTGCCGATTAGTGGATCGTATGTTTTGTCCTATTTCTTGATTAATTAATACTAGAAATACAAAGTTGTGTGCCTCACGTCACACAAGCGATTATTTGAGGTGATAGTATGCCTACCTGCTTATCGAGGTTGCACTTCCCTATCAGAGAGGTCCTCTCTGTCGAACGATCCCTGCCCAACGCACACGACAACACACGGTCGCGTTGTACGCGTTCGTTCGCCCGCTCACTGCTGCTGCATCCTGGCGACCGAGCAGCTCTCGTGATTGCCGATCGCTGCTGCTGCTGCTGCTGTCCCGCGCGATCCGCGCGTGCGCATACGTATACGGACGAGATCACGTGCACGCCTTACCATCTTCTCTCGCGGCTTCCCCTCCTCCCTCTTTCGTAGATCGGTGACCGCGAGCTCACGACCAGGTTCGATCACCATGCTGTTGGCTCACTCGAACGACTCGCTTGCTCACACATGCATGTGTGATCTCCTCTATCGCCCTCTGTCTGTTCACTCAGGTCGCGTTACACACGTTTACCTGCGCTTTGGACGACACACGAGCAGTCGAGCAGCACGGACCCTCAGTGAGACTGCTTCCTCGACCTCCCGACAGCACACACACGCCCAGCACGCCGACCTGCCTCGACCCAAAGCATGTTCCTACAGCGCGTGTTCGTGCTGCTCTACTCGTGCGTTGCGTTCCTGCACACGCGCGTGCGACACAAGAAATGGATCGCGCTCGTTGCTGCTGCAGTGTACGTCGCGTTACGTGCGACTGGCAAGCTGTCGCCTGCTGGCATCATCGGTCCCGCGCGCGCTGTGTTCATCAACCCGCTCATGACCGAAACGAAAGACGACGGCGTGCACATGGCGCCGACGCCTGTGCTCGCTGTGTGGACGAACCACACGTTCGAGTGCGTCGGCTGGAAGCGCACGCACACGTGCGTTGTCGACACCAGTAGCCAAGCGACAGATGGCGAACCGCCAACGACAGTTGACCCCAACGCCGTGACGCCAGAGCCCGAGAAGGACTTTCTCGGCTGCGCCGAAGAGATTGGGCAGCAGATGGCCGGCTACTGTATCGTGCGGAACCGGACGTCGGGCGACCTCTTCAAGCTCATGATCAGCGCGTGCGACTCGGTCCCGACTGGGCACCACTACACGTGCGACATGGCGCGCGAGTTCTCGGAGTTTGGGCTCCACTCGGTCGCGTACGAGCACACGCCAGTGGCTCCGACGCTCGCTTTGCCGCCGTACGCAGCAAAGCGCAAACCAACGAACGGCGTGCTCATGATCGTGTACGACCGCGTGCTGCCGTCTGCGTACGCGACGATCCGGATGCTGCGCGTCCAGGGCTGCGAGCTCCCCGTTGAGCTCTGGTACCGCCCGGACGAGATGTCGATCGACAACCCGATTGTCCACAAGCTCTTGGCCGACTTTAACGTGCGCATGCGGCCGATCTTTGACGCTCGTGCGCAGGGCTTCCACGTCAAGCCGTACGCGGTGTACTACAGCAACTTTGACAATGTTCTGTTGCTGGACGCCGACAACTTGCCAGCAAAAGATCCAACGTATCTGTTCGACGAACCGGCTTTTCTGCAAACGGGTGCAATCTTCTGGCCCGACTACTGGCAGCCAGCGAACTCGCTCTTTCAGCTGACAAACACGAGCTTGTTGTGGCAGCTCACGGGCGTAGCGTTCGTCGACATGTTTGAGCAAGAGAGCGGCCAAGTGCTGATCAACCGCATCAAGAGCAAGAAGGCACTCGACAAGCTCATGTACTACTCGACGCACGAGCCGCGGCTCATGGAGACGCTGCACCTCATCTGGGGCGACAAGGACCTGTTCCGACTTGCGTGGCTCAATGCGAGCCAGCCATTTCACTACATTAGGTTCCCGCCAGCAGTCGGCGGCCTCGACCTCACAGCCGACAAGAGCATCTTCTGCGGCCTCGCAATGATCCAGCACGACGTCCAGGGCGACCTCGTCTTCTTCCACCGCAACAGCATCAAGCTCGACGGCTCGGCGAACCAACCGCGCATCATGACGCACATCCAAGAGTACGCGCTCGACGCCGACCCGAAGGACTACCGCATCTTCCAGGCCGTCCACGCGCACAAAGAGTGCTGCTACTACATTGGCACGCAGACGCTCCCAGATGGTCGACCAGCAGCTGCGATCACGTCGATCGACGCGACGATCTACGCAGCGATCGAAGACCTCGCGATCCAGTTCTCGGTCGAAGCGCGGACGTTGCTGCTCGACGACGCAGCGGCGCATCGGCTCCACTCGAGCGACGGCGGACCCGGGACGCTGAGTGTCCAGCACATCGTTGCGCTCTTTCTGCTCTCGTACGTTGCGCTCATCATTCTGTTTGTCTGGTGCAAAGCACGACCGGCGCGCGAGCGGCTACCGAGTCGATGGAAGCCCATGGAGTCGAAAGAGAGTTAGGCGGATTGGACTACACTGTCGGTGCGCTAGCGAGTACTTCCAGTCGCAGCCAGCAGGTCAATTGCGAGGCAGTCCTCGGCGTGTCCATCGTGTAGATCCAGTAATTAGAAAGAA
Organism: Globisporangium carolinianum; assembly: GCA_023334275.1. Lineage (NCBI taxonomy): Eukaryota > Oomycota > Peronosporomycetes > Pythiales > Pythiaceae > Globisporangium > Globisporangium carolinianum. The sequence goes on along the minus strand of JAASGP010000133.1, from coordinate 30,631 downwards.
CGGAGTCAACTATTAGTCGAGGGCATCCTGGGCAGATCTAACTGCGTGTGTATATGCGAGCGTGTGTGTGCACACAGCCCATACTGAGCAGATCTGTAAGCTCAGCACTGCAGTATGTGCATGCACACGACGGGATTGTTGTGCATTGCTGTGCATTGCTTGTGGTAGTCGTGACAAGATGGCAGCAGTGCACTCGCCTGAGAATGGCTGATGAATATCGATTTTCAGTAAACCAGACTATAATTTTCATGAAAATCCAATCAGGATCGGTCGCATAGTGAGCCCAAGTGAGTGCGTCGCCCAGAAATACACTTGCATTGACTATTGGCGGCATGATTTCACGTTTTATCACATCGGAACTTGAAGTCTTGACCCGCCACTTCCTTCCCTTCCACATCCGTCCACCTCAAAGCTCGGAAGCTTCTGCAGCACGTTCACCGCCGCCAACAGATCGCGCACTCTTCGCGATCACAACCATGCATGCGGGCGTCGCGGCGCTCCGGTACACGCGCGGCAGTGCAAATGCGCTCGTGGCGCCGCGCTGCGAGCGCTGGCGGCTGCGCGAGCGTTCGAGTAGCTCACTTAGCACGGGCGGCAGCGGCATCGACCCCGCAAAGCGCTCGACACGCTCGGCGCCAACGCACTCGCTGTCCACGCAGCCGCAAAAGCAGAGCGGTGCAGCAACGTCATCGCGATCGCGGTCGCTGCTCGCTGCGCCGCTCCAGCAGCTCGCACCGCTTGTCAAGCAGCGGGTGACGATGGGGGACCGTTCGCACTGGCACTGGTCGGCATTGCTCGGCTGCGGCGCAGCAGTAGTCGTCGCGGCAGCTAGCTCAAGCAGCACACCAGCAGATGCGACGCGCGCAGAAGCAGTCGCAACACCTACAACACTGACGAGCAACGACGCACAACCCACGCAGTCGACTGCGACTGCCACAGCGGTCCCTAAAGCGCTACGGAAGCGCAAGACGAGCACCGGCAACGAGCGGTTCGTGATCAGCAGCGCGGCTGTCCGCGGCGACCGCGCAAAGATGGAGGACACGTCGTTTGTGTCGGACTGCAAGCGCTTTGCTGCCGTGTTTGACGGCCACGGCGGCGCGGGCGTGTCGGAGTACCTCAGGGGCCACTATTTTGCACAGCTCGCACCCGCAATTGCAAAGCTCGACGACGAGAGTGCAGGACGTAACGCCGACGCGCTCTTGCAGCACGCTTCTACTGCTACTGTATCTACGACCAACAGGGTCAATCCAGTCTTGTCACCCGTAAGCGTCCCGTGCGTCGTGACGTCGCCCTCGCGACGCAACGAAATCGTCACGCTACTCAAATCGACGATGGAGCGTTTGGATGCCGACGTGCTGCAGCACAACGAGTGGAAGTACCAGGGCTCGACTGCCGTTGCCGTGCTCCTGCTCGACGACGTCGTGTACGCGCTGAACGTCGGCGACTGCCGCGCTGTGCTCTGCCGTAGCGGCGACGCCGTTGCACTCACGCGCGACCACAAGCCGAACGATCCGAGCGAGCAGAGTCGCGTCGAGTCGCTCGGCGGTACGGTCAAGTGGCACGGCTACGTCGATGCGCAAGGCGAGCCGATCGAGCCGTACGGTGCGTTTCGGATCAACGGGAACCTCGCAGTCGCGCGTGCAATTGGCGACAGGGACGCGCGGCCGTTTGTATCGGGCGAGCCTGAAGTCCAAGCGTTTGAGCGCGACGAGAGCCGCGACGAGTTCATAGTGTTGGCGTCCGACGGCCTGTGGGACGTCTTTACGAGCGACGAAGTCGTGACGTTTGTCAAAGACGTGATGAGCGGCGAGCTCGGTGGTCGCGAGAGCTGGCGCAGCGGTGCGCACTCGGACACGCGCGTGCCGATCTTTGCGTGGTCGCACCAGTACAAGAGCGACCGCGATATGATCAAAGCCGCACGCAAGCGCCGGAAGCTCCAGATTGCAAACTACCTCGTGCAAGAAGCGCTGTACCGCGGCACGTCGGACAACGTCTCGGTCATCGTCGTGTGGCTCCGGTAGACGCGTGTATGTGTCAGTGAGTGGGTGTATATTGAACGGGGCGGGCAAGTGAGAGTACATGGGTGAAAAGTCAAGTTTCTGGGCGAGCGGCAGTACGACGATGGGTGGACCAGGACGGGTGCGTGAGGTGCGAGTCCTGTTGCCGCATGCTCAGTCTGTATAATAAGACATTGCGTTGTCAGTCGTGCGGTTGTAGATGAATGGCACCGCACTTGCATGTGCGCCGATGCCGACTGGGTTGATGTGTTGTCATGCTGTTTGCTGGTGGTGCAACAAGTCAGATCGTGCGTTCTGATTTTCTCGTCGCGCAGTCGCAAGTTGCGCAAGTGAAGGTGGTTGCAACGTGGCGTTTGCGCTCGTCCAAACCGCGATCTCGGTCCTGAACCTGCAGCTGGTGCAGGTAGGCAGATCGAATGACGAGACCATCAGTGAGGAAATATCCAGATGGCGTCAGCTTCGATCGCAGTTTTGCTTCGGAGTCAGCACCTTTGCTGTCGCCAGCCAATCTCGCACATTGGTACGAATGCTAGTCTACAGTTTTGTATGACGTACTACAAGCTGACGAGTCTGATACCATCACTCACCTTGCTAGCTGCTTTTGTGTTTTTGCAAGTTCAAATGTTGTTTTCGGATCTGTTTGTAGAGGGTCTGTCCATTTGTGAGATGCTGCGAAACGAGTCTCAAGAAGAGAGCGAGCGAATCCAGCAGTGTGTACATGCATGTAGTGCGACACAGAGAGAGCGACAATGGCGAGCCACGCAAGCAGGCGTTCACACACACGCTTGGTTTGTCGCGCAGCTGCAGCACATGGAAGCTGCAAATGTGCGAATGTCCCTGAGTCGATTTTTCTCGCTGGCTATTGTCAACATTCCAAACCTGCTGTCCACACAACGACCACATCAGCACAAACAAGAAATGCGACCATCACTCGTCCTAAATGTTCCTTCAGAGCACCAATCACAACGCGGGAATTTTCTCCATGGCAGTCTACAAACATCAAGTGCAGCAAAGTCTCGCAGACCTCTCACAAGCAAGCAAGCACAGAGCAAGCGCACTTCTTGCACGACAACAGACTCGCTCTCACTCTCACAGCGCGCTCTCTTACTCACACAAGGTTTTCCCATCCGCACACTTACGTCGACGCATTCCACAACGCGCCTCTTGTTGCCCACATCCCCCTACACACACACATCATGAACAGCAATAGCCCAACGTTCGTGCCGGCGTTCTACGCCTCGAGCTACGGCGACGAGCACGACGACGAATACGAGTTCTCGGCCGAACACATCGTCGCTGCGACGACTGCTGCTGCTGATACTGCTGCTGCCTTGAGTAGCGCGTCGTTCGTGTCGGACGCAGCGGCTGCTGCGTACGCCTCGGCGTCTGCAAGCGATGACGAAGACGACGACAACGCGCTCTTCGTCCCGAAAACGACGTACCGCGACACGAATCACGTGTTTGCAAATGGCCCATGCGACCTGGTACGTCCACGCCCCACTGTTTGACAGTCACATCGCCCATCTCTACCTACTTGGTCCATCCGCATTATGCTCACATGCCGCATTCTCGCCACTTCAGGTCTTTCACTCCGAGTCGTTCCTCGAGTCGAGTTTCCTCAGTCTCCCAGGCAAAGCGCCCGTGTTTGTGCTCGAGAGCGCATCGACCAAGCTACCACCGATCACAACGGCATCGCCGCTGTCGCCGTCGTCGTACGCCACACAGATCGACATTCCGCAGAAAGCGACGTTTGGGTTCCACTGCGTGAACCCCGTGATGCCGTCGCGCGCCGCGCCAACTGCGATCATGACGGCGCTCCAAGCCGCGCTCAGTCGCTTTGACTGCGACATCGACGTCGTTGGCCATTGGACGATCCACGCGACGCTGCTGTGCGTTGCCGAAGAGATTGGGATGACGATCGAGCTCTCGCGCGTCGATGCCGAGCAGATCGACGTTGACTTTCACCGGCGCGCAGGCGACGAGACGATGTTCAGCGAGGTCGTCGAGCACATCCGGTCGCTCTGTGCCGACGTCGACGCCGACGCATTGCCGCTGTTGTATGCCGACGAGCCGCTGAGTCAAATGCTCGACGCGTCGCAGGAGCTCGTGGGTCGGCAGTTTGCGATCAAAGAGAAGGACGCGCGCCTGCTCATCGATGAGTTGACAGCAGACGACGCGCATTCCGATTCGATGCTGCACGTTGCCCGGGCCGTCAAGAACCACTGCCGGCACCGCGGGAACCGCAAGCTGTTTGTCCAGACCGACTGCTCTGGCTTTCTCGAGGGTCTTCGCAACATGCTGACCGCGAGCGACGACGTTATGCGCTTTGGCGTGTTTGTGCTTGCGCAGTTTGCACGCGCGCGCGACGGCGAGCGTCCGTTCTTTGCGACGCCGTTTGACAGGAGTGCGTTTCATGTGCTGCTCGACGACGTTGTGCGGCGCCATTGCGATGTGCCAGGCGGTCGGTTTACGGTCGCAATGGTCGAGCAGGTGCAGCAGAGCTGGATCTTTTGCTAGAGCTCGTGTTCCGATTCGTTCATTCCAGCCCGCCCACTCGAGTACACTACAGTGTAGACTAGTCCTCATGATCACACTGGCACCCACACAACGCCACCCAGTTCACTAAATTATCCTACCATCGCTATACCACTACTTCCACTGCTACCACTTGCGTTCTTCTCGCTTCCATTTGTCTCCAGATTGCGTTTGATGAGTCTGTCGTTCGAAGTGGATCAGGTCTAGACGTATGCGTCGGTGGGTGTCTCGAGTGTTTGGATGCGCGAGAGCGAGACGGTGGCAGTTGCTGCATGAGCTGCAGCGATTACGACAGCACGTCGCATCAACATCGTTGTCGACCATCGACACCTTCACTCTCGCGCTCCATCAGCGTTGCAACGCGGAGACTCAGACGCTCGCGAGACGTCCGTTCTTCGACTTTGTGTGCACATCACCGAGACAGCGCGCTTGCATCGGTCGGCCAATAGCGCACCAGCGAGCGAACTTCATCGCTTCCTCGTGTGCGCAACAGCCGGAAAGCTCCCGTCTGAAGCGACAACAGTCATCAGACTAACGACCACGTCAAGATGCACGAGTGAGGAAGATGAACGGGAGAGTATGTGAGGGTCTGTAGGTGTATTCCAAGGCTGCGACCTCGCGCCAACGGCGGCGGCGGCTCGCGCACTGCCAGGTTGCTATGATATCGATCGACGGACTGCTCGCCAGTACACTTACCCAGCTGACTGACTGACTGACTAGCAAGTGAGGCCAGCCATCTAACCAGTCAACCAGCCGAAGCCGGGCTCTCGCCAACTGACGCGGCACGCAGGTCGTCTGCTACAGTGCGTCTAGTGCTTGAGACCCGCAAAGAAGCTCGGACGGCGCACCCACGTGCGCGGCAGCGTCTCGCCATCCGTCGCTAGACGCAAGTTCTTGGCTTCGTCGCGCACGTACAGCGCCTTCTTCTTCTTCGACGTGTCCTTGAGCGCGATCTTCCACTTGCCAGTGACGTCCGTCGGCTTCGCAAAGCTCTTGAGTTCGCTAACCACATTGTTCGCTGCGAGCGACTGGAGCGCCAGTGCCTCTTCCGGATAGAGCTTGTCGGTCGAGCCGTGCTTCCCAAGTCGCCGCACGAGCGGTGGCAACCCGTCGAACTCGTCGTTGAGGAAGAAGAAGTCGGGGTTCCGGTACGCGTCTTCGTCGATGCCCATGAGCAGCGCTTCGTCGTGCGCGCTCAGCGCTGCGTTGTCCTCCTGCTCGAGGGTCTGGCGCGCGCGCTTCTCGAGGCGACGCACCTCTTTGTCGTCGCCGGCTGCCGTCGCGCGAGCGAGCGCAGCTGCGTCGGCGTCCATGCGCGCTTGCCCAGCGGCTTTCGCAGCACTGACCTTGGCTTCAAACTCGCTCGGCGTCAAACCGGCCTCTTCGCCCTTGAGGAAGATGATCGCTTCGACGCGCGGCTTGGTCAAGTGGAACTTGCGCGCGAGCTTCTCGGACGTCCACTGCGCCGGGTTCTCCATGAACAGCTGCATCACCTGCTCGTCGAGCTCTTCGTCAATGTCGACGCCGCCTTCGTTGATGTCGGCTTCTTCATCGAGCTTCAGGTCACCGTCCTCCTCTTCGGTCGGCTCGCCGTCGGCAAGCTCGGCGCTCGCGTCGTCGCCAGAGTCGCCCGACTCGCGGTCCGAGCCCTTTTTGTCCTCGTCGTCTGCGAGGCTGAGGAAGCGCGACGACGAGCACTGGCGCACGTGCACGCGCGACACTGCGACGCGCTGCACTGATGGAACAGCAGTGCGCAGCGTGGTGCGCAGTGCAGTCGCAACGCGTGGCGCGCAGACTGCTGCTGTCTGCTGGGCGAGCGCCTTCTTTGCGGCAGCGCGCACGACGGAGCGGTATGCAGACATGGCTAGCAGAGGCTCTCACTCACACGCACACAGGCACCGATCGGGTCGAGAGCAGCAGCAGCAGCAGCGTGAGATGGCGCTTCGTCACCTCAGGCTTGGCTTTTGCAGATTGGGCGGCGCTGATCGATTTGAGTGGTGGAAGTCGGTGGGTCGTTCCCTCGTTTTCCGCACGCTCTGCAGTATCAGTGCAATAACGAATACGATGAGTGCACCATGTACTGTCTGAGCGTGTGGACTTGTTTCTGGCCAATACCGATTGAATCGAGCATCGCAAAACAAAATACTGGTGCCATATCGGTAGTGCGAAGCTGAATCGCGTTGAAACGGAATATCGTCAATCCAGAGGTAGCCGTCATTGCTAATATGATCATGTTCGACACAAATGAGCAGCACATATGCCACTATTATGACTCCATCTTTGACATTCGCACTATTCTAGCTCTATAGAGGTACTATCGCGTGGACCACGTGCGTACTGACTTGTCACGAATTGACCCTCGCATAATCACTCGCACACGCTGCTGCTGCTCAATCTGAACGTCACGTGGAGCGCGACACGAACAGCATCGACGACAACGACAGCGGCGGCTGCTGCAGACGACGACTACGCGCGAGTACCGCCTGATCTCCCCTCACCGCGTGCGCTTCTCGGTGTGTTTGCGCCGGAGTTGTCGCTGCACACCTCCACATACACTATTAGCGCACACTCGTGCTCGTCTGGCATGAAGGACGCGGTAAAGCAGCTCGTCGTGCGCTTCACCAAGCGCCACCCAGCGCTCGTCGCATTCGTCGTGAGTGCGTCGATCATCGCTACAGTCGTGTACGTACTGATCGACGGCAGCAAGCCGCACCCGTGGATCGCAGAAGCGCCCGAGCTGAATGCGCTCGACCTCCGTGGCCACCGTCCGCGCGCGCTCTGGCGCGACGACGAGTTCGAGTGCCTCGGCTGGCGCGCGACGTTCGGGTGCGACCCGTTCGGTCCGCGCGATGTGAGCCGCGACCGCGCGTGCGACGCGCCGCTGCCGCGCGTGAGCGGCTACTGTGCAGTCCGCAACGCGACGTCGGGCGAAGTGTTTCACGTCATGCTCGCGACGTGCACGTCCTGGCGCTGGTGGCTTGTCGAGTCCCTCACGTGCAACGACGCGCGCAACTTTACCGACTTTAGCATCCGCGCTGCGACGTACACGCACCCGCCACCGGAGCGACCGCCAGCCCTACCACTGCCTAGCGCGACAGCGTCACCACCGGCGTCGATGGCGCGCGGCGTCGTGCTGGTCGCGTACCCCAAAGTCGTCGCGGGCGTGTACGCGATCGTGCGCCTGCTGCGGTTCCTCGGCTGCGCGCTACCGGTCGAAGTGTGGCTCGACCCGCGCGAGATGGCAGCAACGCACTCGATCCTCCGCGAGCTCGTCGCGCATCACAACGTGTTTGTACGGACCATCGCGGATCCACAGATGACCAAGTTCATGGCCAAGCCGTACGCGATCTACCACAGTGCGTTCGAGAGCGTGCTGTTCCTCGACTCGGACAACATCCCGGCCAAGGACCCGACGTACCTGTTTGACACACCGGAGTTTGTTCGCACCGGTGCGATGTTCTGGCCCGACTTTTGGCGCCCAGCGCCTGGTACTGTCTTCAATGTCCAGCCGCAGAGCGCGCTGTGGCAGCTCCTCGACATGCCGTTCGTCGACATGTTTGAGCAAGAGAGCGGCCAAGTGCTGATCAACAAGACGGCGAGCACCAAAGCGCTCGACAAGCTCATGTTCTTTGCGACCGACGCGCCGCGCCTGCTGACGGATTGGGAGCTCGTGTACGGCGACAAGGACTTGTTCCGCCTTGCGTGGCTCAATACGAGCCAGCCGTTCCACTTTGTGCAGCATGTGCTAGCGCTTGGCGGTCTGTACGACAGCGACGCCGACTTCTTCTGTGGCGTCGCGATGATCCAGCGCGACCCGCAGGGCGACATTGTCTTTATGCACCGGAACCAGGCGAAGCTCAGTGGCCGACGCGACCAGCGCGTGCTGCTCACGCACTTTCAGAAGTTCACAGGAGGTGATGCGACTGCGCTCACGCGCGACCTGCTCAAGTACCGCATCCAGTGCAAAGTCCGACGGCTCGGGCAGGACGTCTGCTTCCGGATCAACCCGCGCGCTCCGGCTGGCGGTGCAACACCGTTGCTCGTCAAGAGCTTGGAGGGGACCAAGTACCCGCAAGTCGAGAAGCAAGCGATCCACTTTTCGATTGAAGGCCGGAGTCTCCTGACACCAGCTGAAGAGGCCGAGATCGCAACGATCGAAGCTGGAAAGCTTGCGAAGCGGACAGCAGACGATGAGGATGCAGCAGCCAAGACTGCAAAGAACGCCTTGGCGAGTCAGACGCGGTACACGCAGCTGCTCTGCGGTGCACTCGTGAGCATCGGCGTGCTCTGGAAGTGGCACGCGCACCGCAAGCGGCAGCAGCGAGCAAGAGAAAGTAGTGGCAGTACGAACAGTAGCAGTAGCAATAGCGCGAAGCGACCGACGCTCGGATCGACCGATGTCGCGCTCGACATTGCAGGGTCATCCGCTGCAGTGCGGCGGAAAAAGTCGCTGTCGGTGCAGTTCGACGACCAGCACATCCTCTGACGCGCTCACTGCCAGTCTAGTCGAACTAGGCCGTCACGTAGTCATACAGTGTGTGTGGATCGCACAGCGACTCGGAATGAATGGGCAGCTGTACTAGCCACTAGCACATCGGCATCCACACACTCACGCAGAGCGTACAGATACGATGCCATTCGATGCGTCTTAGGTCGTACGTCGTGTGTCTCAGGTCTCAGGCTAACGATGCTGACGCTAATGTACTAGGGATGTAGACCTTCTGCGGTGGGGCAAAGCCGTTAAAGTGCGAGCTCGCGGCGCAGCTGTAGGCGCCCATGGCAGGGAACACGATCCAGTCGCCGACGCGCAGCTTTGGGAGCTGCACATGTGCCAACACGCAGTCGGTGCCGTCGCACGTTGGACCCCAGAGGCTCGCAGCCTCGAGTGCTGTCGTAGTAGCGGCAGTGCTCGGTTCAGCCACGAGCACAACTGGCTGGATCGTCGGATGGTCGTACACGAGGCCGTTGAACGAGCCGTAGAGGCCGTCGTTGACAAAGTACATGGCGCCAGCGACGGCTGACGGCTTGAGCCCAATCACGTTCACTGCGAGCGTGTGGCTCGTAGCGACAAAGAACCGCCCGGGCTCAGCGATCACGCGCACGCCGCTCGATGCTGGAAAGTGGTCGCATAGTGCCTCGGTCAGTACGCGCGCACAGTCGCGGAACCGAATCGGGTCGCCGTCGATGCTCGGGAACCCGCCACCGACGTCGAGTAGCGACAGCCGCAGGTCCATCGATGCCGCGATGTCAAACACGCGTCGCGCACTGCGCACAGCGTCGGCGTATGCTGCACCGCTAAAGCAGCCGCTACCGACGTGGAAGCTCACGCCTGCGACCACGACACTGAGCGCCTTCGCGTGCGCTAGGAGCGATGGCACGTCGTCCAGGAGGGCACCAAATTTGGCGCCGAGTCGCATTGCAGACATGCTGTCGTCGACGTACAGTCGCAGCACGGTTTGTGCCTGCGGTGCAACGCTGCGGATCTTGTCAAGCTCAGCGATCGAGTCGAACGTCATGAGCTGGACGCCTTTGGTTGCTGCGTGCGCGATGTGCGACGTTTGCTTGATAGGGTTTGCGTAGATGATGTTGTCGAGCGTGGCGCCTGCAAGCAGCGCGTCCTCGATCTCGACGCGGCTCGCGCAGTCAAAGCCGCAGCCGAGACGCGCGAGCAGCTCGAGGATCTTGGCGTCCGGGTTGCACTTGACGGCGTAGAACGGCTCGACGTGCGGCAGCAGCGCCATCCACGTCTGCACGCGCGCCGCAACAGCATCGAGATCGACGACGAAGAACGCGTCCGAGTCTTCCTGTGCGCTCGCTGCAGCGTGCTCCACGACGCGGTGTAGTGCAGCAGGCGTCACTTCAGTGCGGCGCAGTGCTGGCGGGTACTGCTCCACGTCGTCGATGCTACTGCAGTGAAGCACGACTGCATCGGTCGACGTGCTGTGCTCGAGCGCTTCTTGGGTCGTGCGCGCCATCGCGCTGCGTGATCGTTGCAAGGACGTGTGTTGGTCGTGCGCTCGAATACAAATGAAGAGTGTGCGATGGCGTCCACAGCAGATACAGACGCTAGCACGCTCGAAGCAGCTTGGCGATGAAGCAGTGCATTCGTCTCACTAGCAACAGCCAAGATGAAAAGGTGCACGTTGCAGCGCGAAAGCAGGGCGATTGGATGAGGAGCAGATACAAGTCCAGTGCGATGACATGCAAATCGAGTCGGTTCATGTGGTTCACATGCATTTCCAAGTCGGCTCATGTGGTTCACATGCATTTCCAAGTCGGCACGTGTGGCACACATTGCGAGCTAGCATTGAAGGTGTATCCGATCCAAACCATTGAACTGATCATCATCGTCTTGAGCATTCGTCACCCACAACAGCCACTGCATCGTGTGTCACACATGTCCCTTGCGACCTGCTACGTGGGACGGAAGAATGAGACCAATAGGCGCCGCAATGAGCCCAACTCGCTCACCTGTCGCGTTCCTTTTTCGATGCTGCTCGCCAAGAGGCGCGAGAACAGTGCGCACCTTGCCACGAGTACAATCGATGCATGCGCTCGGCCAGCGCGTCGTCATCACCTTGCGCAGCAGCAGCAGAGCAGCAACAGAGCGTGCGCAGAGCTGTCCTAATCGCATTGTATTCGCTCGACCCTTTGCAACACCAAATGTGCTGCCGACCCCTGATCTGCCTCTGTGGTGATCTAGCGAGCCGTTAGCTGTCGTTTCACTGCGCGTTCGTGCACGCTTCGCCCTCGTCCTAGTGCTCTAGTGCACGAACTGCGCTTCAGCGACTCCTGCTGCTGACGCGTCGCTGCTGCCGTCAAAGTAGATCTTCTGCGGCGGCGCAAAGCCGTTAAAGTCCGAGCCAGCAGCGCACGTGTACGCACCCATGCTCGGAAAGCAGATCCACTGGCCGACCGCCATCAACGGCATCGCAACGTCTTTCATGATGCAGTCCATGCCGTCGCACGTCGGGCCCCAGATGCTCGCTGCGTGCAAGTCTGCGTCCGTTGGCGCAGCGTCCGTGACAACAACGGGCTGGATCGTCGGGTGGTCGTACACGAGGCAGTTGAACGAGCCGTAGAGCCCGTCGTTGACAAAGTACATGTAGTTCGGCGCATCGCTGCCGTTCCCACTAACAGCAGCAACAGCCGAACCGTCAGGGCCAGTGCCAGGGATGTCGAACGTCGGCGCGACCTTGCGGCCAATGACGTTCACTGCGAGCGTGTGCGTCGACGCCGCGAAGAACCGCCCGGGCTCCGAGATGATGCGCACGCCGCTCGTCGCTGGAAAGTGCTCGCCGAGCGACGCTTTGAGCTCGATCGCGCACTCTTCAAAGCTGATCGGCCCGCCGATTGTCCCAGGAAAGCCGCCGCCAATGTCGAGCAGCGTCAGGTCCAAGCCAAGTGCGTGGCCAATGTCGAACGCCTTGCGCGCACGCAGCACTGCGTCCGAGTACGCACTGACGCTAAAGCAGCCGCTGCCGACGTGGAAGCTCACGCCGACGACGTCGAGTCCGAGCGCTTTTGCGTGCTGGAGGATCGCCGGGACGTCATGAATCATCGCGCCAAACTTCGTGCCGAGCCGACAGATCGCTTTCGTGTCGTCGACGTACAGCCGCAGCACGAGCTTCGCGTGCGGGTGCACAGCCTTGATCTTGTCGAGCTCGTCGATCGAGTCGAACGTCATCGTGTCGACGCCGTTGGCAGCTGCGAACGCAATGTGCGACGTTTGCTTGCACGGGTTCGCGTAGATGACGTCGGATGGCGCGACGCCGTGGCTCAAGACCGCGTTGATCTCGGCGAGGCTCGCGCAGTCAAAGCCAGCGCCAAGGCGTGCGAGCGCGCCGAGCAAGTGCGCGTCCGGGTTGCACTTGACCGCGTAGTACGGCCGCACATGCGGCAAGTAGTCGTGCCATAACCTATACCGCTCCTCAACGGCCGCCGTGTCGACGACGTAGAACGCGTTCTCGGCGCCGTTGTCGATCTGCTGCGTGATCTGCGCAAAGATGCCGGGGCTCAGCTGCAGCGACGCGAGCTGCTGCGCGGCTGCATCGTTGTGGCGGCCCGTGATCGCGTCGGTCGAGAGCACCGTGCAGCGTGGGACTGACGATGTCGCAACAGACGACGCGCATCGCTCGTGGCCGAATCTGCTAGCGAGCCGCGGCGCCGGACGCGCGACGTTCTTGAACAGCGCGAGGTTGCGCGAGCGCGACGTACTGCGGAATAAGAAACTCATCGGAATTGATTGGCTGCGACGAGTTCAGTTGGACGACGAGGAGGTCAAATGGTCGATCGTCGGTGGTGGTGGCGTGTGGGGAGAGCTGCGAAAGAGCGGTGGCAAGCGCAAGCAGCACACGCAAGCGAGCAGCAAACGTGTGAGGCGTTCGTTCCGATTGTGGCCGCGGCGCGTGTGGCAGGCGGCGCGCACGACGCAAAGCAAACCGACGCAAGGAAGGAAGGAAGCAACGGTAGCAGCAGCAGCACGCCATAGGCACCTACCAGAGAGAGCGCAGCAAAGAGGCGCCGGTTTTGCCGTGACGGGTCGTCGGTGGCAGAGGGGCGGCCAAGCAGAGCGCCGCGGGGCGGTGCAGAGCTGGCTAGCGCGGACTGACGGGCGGTCGGGAGCTGCTTCTCCACGAGGCTTCCAATCGAAAAATGATGGCGCTTGGGCGTGGGCAATGTGGGCGAGTCGCGCGCATGCGTGTGTGTGTGTGTGCGTGGCGGCAGTTGCCAAAAGTCAACGACCAACTCTCGCAAAGGCGCAAAACGAAAACGCTGGACGCCGCCGCCCACATGTGTGCTGCGAGCGAAAGAAACGGGGCTGCGACGTGTGAGCGAGCGCTACATAGTGCTCGCTCGAGGCGCGCGATGCGCTTTGTGTGGATGCAACGGGTGACAGCGACGACGACAAACCGCCGAGGAGACCACTTGGCTCTCAAGAGGTTTCTGCGTTTCGTCGTGCGTGGCGCCAACTTGGTGGCACTTGGTTCGTTTGGCGTGTTGCCCCCTCTGCGCAGCCGTCCGCCGTCCTGCTGCGCCAGCTTGCTCTGCTTTTCACCCCGAGCCAGTCGCAGTCGGCCGTGGACCGCGACGAAGGCATCCGCCCGCCCGCTCATCCTCCTTCTCGGTTCGATCACGACGATCAGGCAGCAGCAGCTCCATCGTCACTTTGAACTGGTGCTGCAAATGACTGGACGAGAGCGATTCTCGGCCCCACATTTCTGCACTTGGTCGCGCAAAGTCGGGATTTGCGACGGCACAAGCCTAAATATAGCAACATGCAAACATCTCGATCTCACTATGGTCTCGCGCAAAACGGCCTCCCATGCGAACCAGATATTTTATCCCCTGTCAAATACGTTGCAAGTGCGGCATGCGCTGCTGACCAAAAATCGTATGTTTTGAACCTGCAAAGATCGGCAAAGATCGCAGCACAACACGACAAACAAGCAAACAATCTGGTTGCGATCGGGAGTTTGCACGCCGCACATCCATGCGCTCGACGACAAGCTCGTTGTTCTCGGCAACGGCAAGTCCCGCCAACATGCTTCGAGCGCTTTGACGCCACATGCTTCGATGCCGCTTTCGTTCATCCGGCATCTGTGCTCGCTCGTGACTCGGTAAAGTCGCCAAGCGAAACCTCTCGTGGGCGGAAAATAGCATGAACCTGCGACAGCGGTTGCTTCAAAGTATCGGTTGCGAAGCCGACCAACTTGGTCGGGATAAACTGGACTCGACTCTCCCAGTCGCGCGCCGTGTCGCGGGCAGCGCGAGCAAACGTGTGTGCCTCCATGCTTGCTCGTCTGACTGCACTAGCCAGACACTGTGCCGACGCACCGCGCATGCAGGGGTTTCGTATCGCTCACATCGCTCGCCCTTTGCTGTTCTCTCGCCTTCTGAGACGTCTGTGTTGCGAGTGCGAGGCAGGACTTTACACACCATTGCTGCCTCGACCTCTCTCAAGAGCACAAACTCGCAGACTGCGATTGCATGCATGTGCTTGGTGCATGGTCGTTGACTCTGCTCAGCTGATACGAGTGCGGACGCTCTTGTAGATCGATCGAGTCAGATGGAGTCTGCCAAGGTTTAGCGACAGTGCGTGTCTATGCAGCGAACTTGACCTCGTTGCACTCATCCTGCTAGCTTGGATCGTCGCACTGAACCACATTGTACAAATACCGCACGACGCTCAACGCACTGTTCACTTTACGTTCGCTGCACCACTATGCGTGCACCACCGCCTTGCATCGCCTAGCTCAAGACATCGTAACGCACACACTTGCGTCGCTACTGTGTATCCGAGAGTTCTCGCCGAGGCACGCAGCACAGTAACGAACGACTCGAGTTCGACGAGAGCAGTTGCGTTTGCCGCCTTGTGCGCAAGTGCATGCGATCGTGCGTTCCAGAAGTCAGGCTCGTCCGTCTGGCACTCGAAGAGACGCGACAGCGACTCGCTGCTCTGGTTTGACACACAGTCGCGTGTGGGTTCGCAGTCCCAAGACGGTCGTGTAGCAACCAAGTGATTGAGACTGACAGAGCAAGATAGAGACACAGGAACTCCATCGCAATGTGCTTGAGGCAACGTGTGTGGCACGAGCTTCTACCGTCTTCACATTCGCTCTCGCCTCGGATGCATGCAATGTCGAAGCCTGAGGGTGAGTCTCTATCGCCACGTGGTTGGTGCACTGAAGCTCTCGATGACCACCCACACACAAGTGCTGCGCCTACCAGCAGTTTCGCGCTGCGGTTCTTCGACTCGATTTGCATTGGCACTGCGAGCCGGTTGATGGATCAGGTCGCCACTGCTGTCTAGCCAGATGGGCTGTGACGGCGCGCCGCAATCACGTCGGGTAAGCTCTCTCATCCACGCAATCGTGTACTGTCGATCTCGTAAACCGATTGTGATCGGCAGTGTGTATCTGAGACTGTTCGATGCAGATAACGCGGCACACCTCCTCCATGCTGTACGTCCTGGTAGCATGCGCACGAGCGTGCGCTCCTGTATGCCTGTATCCTCAGCAACACAGCTCTGTGACCCAAGAGCGTTTGCATGTCAATCACGTCTGAATAGTTTGTGGGTGGCACGATCATCGATTACGCCGCAAGCGCACCTGAAAATCAATACAAAAGGGTCATTTGCACTTTGGCTGAAATTACCATCATGGATTGGATAAATGATTATGCACGTGCCTGTCAGCTGCCTGTGACACAAATTGGAATCGCTCCGCCTCTCGGCTGATGCTGATTCCACACGACATGGTTGACGCACATTTCGCCATGCACGTCAGAGCGAACGGCTCTGTATCACGCGCTTCCAGCACATGCCGCAAGCACGTCCCCAAGCGCACGCAGTCAACCATGTGAGCGCAATCACAGGCGGCCATTCGCGCCGTGGAGCGCTCACTCGCTCTCTTGCCAGCTCGTGGACACTCGCACGCACTCAGTGCGCCCGACACAGCCACGCACACTTGTCGCTGTCAGTCATGGCGCCGCTCCATGCCACGACAATGCCAAAGCGTCTATCCTGGTCGGCGTCAACGTCGTCGTCGCTGCCACTGACTACAAAAGACAGCAGCAACACCAACAACTGCGACAGCGACAGCGACCGCAGCGTGCTGCACCACACAGCGCGCTTCGTCGGACGCCAGCGGCTGTACAAAGTCGTGCTGGCAGCGATCGCACTCATGCTGGGCGCCCAGTGCGTGCACCACATGTGCCGCTCGGCACACGCGTTCCTCACGGTGCGGTACATCGACGGCAAGCGCTGCGAGCGCTTCTCGCCACATCACGTCGAGATGGCGTACTACCACCCCGAGCGCTGCTTCTCGCGCGACGACGTCCAGTCCATCGTCGTCGCAACGGTCGCGAACCTCACGGCTCTACTGACTCAGCACGACATTGCGTACTGGCTCCACGGCGGCACGCTCCTCGGATCGTATCGCGACCGCACAGTCATCCCACACGACAACGACGCCGACATTGCAATCACACGCGCAGGCTACGAAGCGCTGCGCGATGGCAAGTTTGCATTTGCCCACGACTACGACCTCCAAGTCTACGGCGGGCAGTACCACCAACCAGGCACACGGACACCTGGGATCCCTGCGCGGTTCATCCACCAATTGTCGGGACTGTATGTCAACATCTACGTCTTCCTCGACGACCGCGACATGGACGGCATTGATCGCTCACGCGCCAACGTATCGGGGACTTCTACTGCACCGCATGCGCTCCACACGCCGCTCTTTGGACCGATTCACTCGATGCGATTCGCCAAGTGCGTCCACTGCCCGCGCGTCGCCGACGACGGCTGGGAGCTCAAGATCCCAACCGACTGGGTCTTCCCGCTCACGCCGTGTGCGTTTGGCCATACGATTGCGCTCTGCCCCGCACAGACTGCGCAGTACCTCGACCACATCTTTGGCGCGGACTACATGGTCGTCAAACAGAACTGGTGACTGACGCGCCACCAACTATCTAAGCGTCTCTTGTACCAATACAGACTAGTCGTTGCTATGAGTGCCTCCATCGATCGGACTATTTAGTTGGTATCAAGCACTGCACTGTTGTTGCTACTAATTTGGACTAGCTACGATTAGGACGCAGCACCATACTCGTCGGCGTCCATGCTGTCGTCTGCGTCGTCTGGCTCGATGTGGTCGTCCATTGTCGTGCTGAGCTCGTCCGGATCCTCGCCGCGCATGAGCTTCTCGAGCCGATCGAGCCCGCGCAATGCGTCGGCAGCTGCTGGATTGAGACTCAGTGACCGGTGGTACTGCGCCAGTGCGTCGCCAAACTGCTTGTTGAGTGCGTAGATGTCGCCGAGCTTTGTAAACACCTCTTCGCGTGCGCACTGCTCTGAGAGGTTGACGAGTCTGGTACGAAGTATCATCAATTGGGTATCACCAGCAACACAAGTGTCAGTCGCTTGATACCATACTCTCCACGTTCTACATACCAGAGTATCAGTAGTTTGACATCAAGGTATCAAACGCCACTGTGTGCAACGAATACAGCACTCGCATATTCATACCAAACAAACGAACCGACGGATGGACCCAAAGAAACAACCAGTGGATACCAAAGTATCAAACGTAGCAATATACGCATTCGGATACAAAACGCATACACACACAAACCTGTCGATTGCCGCCGAGAAGTTGCCTTCGTCCACGAGCAGGTCGACGAGTCCAAAGATCGCGGCGAGCTTGCGCGGCTCGAGAGCCAGTGCGCGCTGGAACGCTTTGCGCGCGTGCTCTTTCGCCTCGGGTCGGAGCGCAAAGACAGTTCCTAACAACATAAACGCGTGCGCACGGTGTGGAAACAGCTTGACGACGCTCTTCGCAGTCGCAACTGCCTCTTTGTACCGGTTCACGCCCTTGTTGCACAGGTCGCAGTAGCTACTGACGATACCAGCATAAGCATCGAGCGACCTCACAAGCTTGCTTGACGCTGTAAACGCTGCGAGCGCGTGCTCGGGTCGCTCGAGCGTCAGTAGCAACGCGCCACGAAACAGGTGCGCGGCTGCGTGGCGCCGGTCGGCTGCAACCGCGCGGTCGCAGAACGCGAGTGCAGTCTCGTGCTCGCCCTTCATGTCGCTGTAGTACGCTGCTGCGAGCCAGACAGCGGGATCTCTATCGCTTGTCTCAAACAGGTCGTGCACGAGCGCACTGAGCTGCGTGCGCGCGTTGTTCTTGCGCAGACAGTCGGCGTGGACGTCCATGAGCGCGACGTTGAGCGCGTCGACTTGGCGCGCGCGGTGGAACTGGAGGTGCGCTTGGTGGAAGAACTCGTGCGCGAGCTCGAGCTGCCCGCGATGCAGCAGGCCGTGGAGGTTGCTCGGGAAGACGTGGTCGAGCGCGTCAAACGCCTCGACCGATGCTAGTGGTTGCGCATAAAATAGTGGGCATTGCCATTTGGCATCAGGTGCTGCTACTTAGTGCTACTCGAACGATTCAGTCGCCCACAACGACAGGTTGATGATACGAATGATGGACGAACACACCTCGGTAGCGTCCGCGCGCAGCGTTCGCGTGCGCACTCACGAGCGTCTGCATCCACGCAGCGTCGACACGCGCGACGTTTGCTGTTGCTACTGCTGGCGGTAGTGCGACTGCGAGCGCTGTGTAGAACTGCTCGACGTTGCGCGACGCGTTGGTACTTATTTCAGCACTGCTTCCACCACTGATACTGCTGCTGCTGGTACTGCCACTGATGGCAGCACTCGAGTCCCTAGTCGCAGTGAGCTCTGCGAGCGCAAGCGCTGCTTCCAATGCGTACGGATTCTGACTGCACGCACGCCCATAGTTCGTAAACGAGAAAAAGGGTTGATACCAAAATAGGATCAGATCATCCGTTGATACCAAACACGAGGCTCCTGACAGCAGCGGCGATACCGTACCGCAGTGCACGCGTGTAGCACTCCTCGGCCTTGCTCCTCACGTCTTCGTGTCGATACAGCTTGCCAAGGAGCAGGTTCACGCGCAGCGAGCGCGCGTGGCTCGGGATCGACGTGAGCTGCGTATGGCCAAACGAACAGTCAGCCATCGAGTGGGCGTCACAGGCGGCATGTGAACGCACTGGCCGACTACATGCATATACACAGACGCACGAGTTCCATCGCGTGGTGCACTGCCTCGAGCTCGAGCCAGCACTCGGCGATCTTGAGCTTCACACTGTTCGTGTCGGCGGTGGCAGCTGTGGTCGCTGGCGCTGCCGCTACGAGCTTCCAGTGGCGCTTGTAGTAGTGCTGGACGAGCAGAAGAGAGTGTTTGGAGTGATGCGATGAGCAGCAATACGAGTCTATAGAATGAGATGCGAGCGAGCGAGGCAGAAGTGTACGTACGATTGCGCGCTTGTACTCGCGCTTGACGACGAGCAGGTCGGCAAAGAGCAAGTACGTCTGTGCATGGAACGCGCGGACGCAGTCGTCAGGGCTCATGCTACTGCTGCTTCTACTGCTGCTCGTTGCGAGGTGCGCACGAAGCGCTTCCGACGGCGGTGCAGCTGCAAGTGCAAGCAGGAGCTCGGCCAGTAGCTGCGCCGAGTCGAGCACGCCGTCGCGCACAAACAGCGCGAGCTGCTGCTGCATCGCATTGGGGTCGCACGCGAGCGTGTCGTTGGCTGCTGCAACTGGCGGCAGGAGCGCCGACGATGGTGTGAACAGCGGCATGTGCATCTGTGCGCGCGGATCGACGAGTGTCAGCAGTTGCAAGTTCGAACAGTGCGATGCAGTTCGAGAGTCACGCTCCGACTAAGTGCGATATCGATCACCAGCAACATCGAGATCGCAGATCTTGCTATTCCCACGCCATATACAGTGCATAAGCTCGATTCGAGAAACTACAAACTGATACGATCCATTGCCGAATCTCATGCTCGATATCCACATTGAGCGAAAGATGGCGACGACTACGATGCCATCGTCGACGATCGAGGTCACGGTCGTCTACGACCAGCAAGAGTGCGTTCGCAAGCGTGTGGAGCTGCGTGCACGTACCTGTCTCGCTCTGTATAGCCGTGCGCATGCTCGTCGCTCACTTCACTCGACTCGTGCACTGTGGCGCTCGCTTCGTTCGTGCTGCTGCTTTGACTGCACGCACTCACCAGGTACTACGTCGACGCTGTTGTCGAGCACGACATCAGTAGCGACTCGACAGCGCCAGCGCAGACGCTCTCGCTCGAGCTCCTGCAGTTCCAGCTCTTCTCGCTCGTGGGCGTCGCGCCCGACGACCAGACGCTGCTGTCGTCGCGCGGCGAACTCGTCGCAGCTGGCGCAGCAGCACCGCAGCAGCAGCTCCATTTGCACGCGGACGAGCCGCATCCACGACTGCTCTTGCTCGCACGAGCACCACACGATGCAGCGGCTACGACTACAACTGATGGCGCTACTAAAGCGCCGCCAGTGCCAGACGACTGGCAGCACATTTGCTCCAAGAGCGTGTTTGGCGACGTGCCGACTGTCCAGCCAGCGTTCTGGACGACGACCGGCAGCAGCACCGACGCACCGAGTCTGATCTGCGAAGCTTGTGCCCAGACGTGCACGACATGTACGTCTACGAGTCTGTGTGTCTGTGTGTCGGTATGTTCGTGTGCGCTGCTGCCATCTCTCATACTGCCACACACTGACACGCATGCATCCATCTGTATGTCCGTAGCTGCTCGGCCAGTGGAGCCGCTCGAGTGGTTCAGCGCCGAGTCGATCCGCGCGCAGTTCATCTCGGCGCTTGCAGTTGTCGTTGGCGACATCGACACGCCCGCACCACCAGACTTTCACAAGCTCGCAGGCGACGCCAACTACTCGGCACCAGGTGACCACGTCTTTGTGTGCGTCAAGCGAGGCGGCCACCGCGCACTCACGCACGTGCACGTGCATTATGAACCAACGTCGGCATCGTCGTCGACGTCGTCGTCATTGGATCAACAACGTAGTGCGGACTGCAACAGCGGGAACCGCAGCGCGACGCGCGTGCGACTCAGCGCCGACTCGGTCTTTTGCGCAACGACCGACGCGCTCACGACACTCGCGATCACGGACTTGCGCATCGTCGTTGGTGCTGCGCAGCGCGCACCATCGCGTGCACACGTGCAGATTGCGCGCAACCTAAACGCTGGCGTGTGTGGCGCCGAGCCGATTCATCTGTGGTACGCACTCGCACCACTCGGCGGCTTTGTCTGCGACACGCGCAGCGGCCACAGCGCAGGCGTCGGCGAGTGTCTCTTTGCAGCGCGCCATGCACTTGCCGTGACAGCGCTGCGCGACTTTGACGTGCCGCGCGTGCAGGCAGCACTTACACTGACGACACGCCGCAACACCCGCGACGTTGCAGCGCTCCGCGATCAGTACGAGTCGGGACAGCGCGCAATGACGTCGCGACTCAGCGGCACGCTCGCGCGCGTGCAGACGTACGAGCGCGCTGATTTCCAGGACGCCGCGCGGCAGCACATTCCGATCGCGACGCTCCAGGCGCGTGCACGCGCAGCTGTCGCGCCTGACGCATCGAGCGCAGCGTTTGACGACGAGCTCCTCGCGCAGCTGCTCCACTGGTTCAAGCGCGAGTTCTTCACGTGGATGAACGCGCCGCCGTGCGAGGCGTGCAAGCACAGCAACACGCAGTGCATCGCGACTGAACCCGCGAGCACGCCCGAGGAAGTCCGCGGTGACGCGAGCCGCGTCGAGGTGTACGCGTGCAAAGCGTGCGGCGCCCGCACACGCTTCCCGCGGTTCAACGACCCCGTGACGCTGCTCACGACGCGCACCGGTCGATGTGGCGAGTGGGCGAACTGCTTCACGCTCTGCTGCCGCGCGCTCGGCTTTGACGCGCGGTACGTGCTCGACGTGACGGACCACGTCTGGACCGAAGTGTACTCGCACGCACGCGGGCGCTGGCTCCACTGCGACGCGTGCGAAGACCAGCTCGACTGTCCGCTCACGTACGAAGTCGGCTGGGGCAAGCAGCTGTCGTACATCTTTTCGGTCGCGCACGACCACGTCGTCGACTCGGCGCGGCGGTACACGGTCAACTGGGACGCGATGCGCACGCGGCGCCGCGACGTGAGCGAGTCGTGGCTCGCCGATGCGATTGCGCAGATGAACGCACAGCTGCAGCACTCGCAGTCACCGGCGCGGCGCGACCAGCTGTGTGCGTGGGCGAGCGCTGAGCGCATCGAGCTCGCACGCGGTCGCACTGCGACGAGCGACGAAGTGCAGGGCCGCGTGTCTGGCTCGGCTGAGTGGCGGAGTCAGCGCAGCGAAGACGGCAGTGCGCGGCATGATGCGTCGGCTAGTGGCCACAGTGATGTTGTCACCTCCCAGCAGCAGCAGGCACGTGCAGCAGACGCAGACGCAACCCAGCTCGTCGAACTCTCGCAGCGACTGTGCCAGAACCTCCTGCTCGGCTGCAGCGACGACGCGTGTGTGAACGCGCACTGTCGACGCCGCGCTGCACTGGACAGCGACGACGCGACGGATCGTGCCGCGCGCGTGTTGCAGCTCGTGGCGTCGCTCAACCAGCGCGGATGCAGCGCCGAGGGCCTCGCGTCGCTACTGTGTCCACTCGATCCCCGCGAGCTACGTGCATATGTGCTTGCGCGCCGCCCGGTGCTGTACTTGCCGCTCCAGGACGGCGAGCCGCTCACTGATGGCGCTGCGAGCTGGCTCGTCGACGCTTCGGGCCACGAGCGCCATGTTGCGAACACGACGCGCGCACCGGTGCGCAAGCCGTTTGCAATCCCGCACAGCGGTACGAGCAGTACGACAGCGACGGCTCGCCGGTCGTTTGGTGTGCAGCTGCTGCCGGGACGGCGGCTTGCGACGGAGTTCGCGCGACCTGCGAGCGGCTCGTTTGCACTGTCGTTGCTCGTGCGGGTCGATGCGAGTGCCGACAGCGACGCTGCTCCAGCCGATGCCGACGTACTGACACTTGCGCTCGGCAGCAACATGAGTGTCGTGCTGTGTGTCGCGGCGAGTGGATCGTCCGACGACTTGGCGTGCGAAGTGCGCGACGGAGCGTCGACGCTGCTCGCATCCGGCGCAATCCCGAAGGCGCTGCTGCCGTTCGGCGCGTACGCGCACGTCGGCGTCGCAGTCACGTGCGAGATGCTCACCGTGTTTGTGAACGCAGTCGCTGTCGTGACGACGCCGGCAACTGCAACTGCGAGTAGCGACTGCGAGTCGCTCGTGCTGCTCGGACCAGCGCACGCAAGCGCTGCAACCGCCGTGATCAGCCACGTGTGCGTCTTGGCGCTTGACGCAGTCAACGACGACTTTGCTGCGTTCTGCGCGGCCGTGAAGCAGCGATTCGTCCGCGCACCCCCGCTGCGTGCGTTCCGGGCAGACGGCGAGCGCCTGGACGCGCGCTGCACAGTCGACGCAGCGACCGCGCAGACAGACTACCGCGTCGCGCGCGTGCACCGTACGTCTCGGCAATGTGAGATGGTATGACTGCGTGTGACGTGAAGACTGACGACATCGTCGTATATGTGTGTCGTAGTGTGGGGCAGCGAGTTCTTTGATGGCGTCCAGTTCGTGTACGAAAGTGTCGGCAGCAATGGCGACGCCGGCGGCAATGATGCAGTCGTGCTTGGACCGCTCGTCGGCAACGCGCGTGCGACTGGCGCCTCTGCGTCGCCGACAGTGCAGCTCGCACTGCTCCCGGGCGAAGTCGTGACGGGTGTGAGCGGCCGCAAAGGCGCGTGGACCGACAGCTTGCGCCTCGAGACGAGTTTTGGACGCGCAGTGACGTGCGGCGGCAGCGGTGGCGGTGACTTTTGCGTTGCGGTGCCGAGCGGTAGCGAAGTGCGCGCGCTCGAGTTCGCAGTCGGCGACCACTTGGTCGACCCGCTTGCGTTTGTTGGTACTGCGACCGCTGCGTCACGCGAAGCAGCTGACTGGTGCGTGTCCGAGTCGTCGTCGCTGTCATCTCCATCGTCAGAGACTATCGAGCTTTAACATCCGCCTCTGCGTGTATGTGCGACGTGCTGTCGTGACGGCAGCGAGAGCCTCGACGAGCTACGTGGCGCACTGCGTGGTAGCGACTTAGCACAGTGTCGCAGTGCCGTCGCTGCAGGTTCGTGCATGCATGTACATGTATATGTGCATGTGCCTCGGACTCACTTACGCCCCTGCGCATGTATGCGTGCGCTCTGCTGCCACTCGCAGCACTCAAGTACCTCGAGAACTTGGCAAAGCAGCCACGCGATACCAGGTTCCATCGGATCCTCGCAACGAATGCGTTCTTCACGAAGAACATCGCAGCGCTCGGTCCAGACGCCTGCAACGCGTTCATGCGCTGGTGCGGCTTTGCGCCGCATACAGATGCTGGTGACAGCAAGTCGTTCTTCGTGCTCGTAGTGGCGAGCGACGTCTGCGGCGACCGACGTAGCGCTGAAGACGCAGCGAGCGCAGCGGAGCGGCTCGTAGCAGAGACGCACCGTCGCATGCAGCTGCTCAAGCGCTTCAACAGCGTATAGCGCGTGCAATCGCGTCGAGCGGACGTGTGCGCGAGTGAGTCCAAAGTATGAAAGACAGAGTGAGCAAATGCGTAGACATGCATGACATCGGGTCGTCGCAACTGCTGTGCCTATGAGTAGGATGACGCGAGTGAGTAGCGGTGCTGGCTAGCTTGCAGCTGGTGCGATCGCTCACGCGAGTCCCTTGATCCGCAGCATGCCGATTGCGTTGCCGAGTCCTGTGCGGCGCGTGTACTCGTCCGCTGCTCGGCGTCGATCGCGTCACAGTGTGCATCGTTGCATGACACAACAAACAATGGAACGTGCGTGCGTGAGCGTGTTACGGCACGCTGCAGCGCATTTGCACTCGAAGCGACGCATTGATGCCAGCTGCGCACGTACCGTTCTCGTTGCACAGCAGGTATAACCACTCGCCAGCGACGCGTCGCACATCCGTGTCGAGACACGTGAGGAAGAACAGGAGGTGCGTGAAGTAGAACTGCGTCTGCCGATCCCGCGACGAGGCAGTTGCACTGACGCTGGCGGGCGGCGTCGCAACTGCTGACGTTGCGCGCAGTTGCATCGGTGGTAGTGGCGGCAGTACGCGCTGCTGGAAGTACGCCATGACAGCTCGCGACGCGCTCTGTGTGATGGTGTGACACACGATGAGCGTCGGCAGCATCTCGCTCAGCTCGCTGTAAGCAGAGCACAGCGTGCGATGCGTGTGCGTGCAGAAGGAACGAAAACAGTGTCAGGCGAGCAACGCCACTTCACATGCCAGTACCATCCAGTCGTAGCTTCAGTCTGACAGCAATGACCGCACCGAGTCTTCTCGACGCGCGTGGCGAGCAACATGGCGCGGAGATGCTCGACGAGTGCTGTGAGTGCGGGCGAGTCTGAAGCGTCGGAGCCGTCAGCTGCATTGTCCAGCTGACGCGACTGTGTGGCAATGAACGCTGCGAGAAGCTCGGCAGGAAGGAACATGAACACCTCGAGCGCCTTGTTCTTGACGTCGAGCAGCGTCTCGTGCAATGGCGAGTGCGCTGGTGGCGACACGCACAGCATGCTCAGCAGCAGCTCGCCTAGACTGAAGACACAAGAGCGCGCGCTAAAGTGTGAGTCAATTGCAGTGTTGTAGCTGAGTGCTGCGCGCGCAAGATTGAGACGTAGTACAACGCGTTCTGGACGTACCGGTGAACGGTGTTGTAGATCGCAGGCTGTGCGTCCTCGGCGTCCTTTGTCCACGCCATCGCGTTTACGAGCACGGCGAGGAGCTTGAGCAGGTCGAGCACGAGCGCCACGCGGTCCGAGGCAGCTGAAAGAGCGATGAGCGACTCGCCATGAAAGCTGAAGAACAACGTCTGGTGGTGTGCAGACAGCAGCAAGTGTGAGCAGAGTCGTCAGTCGCTGCGTATTCGCTCGTGCCACGAGCAGCTCTCATGAGCGTAGACGCACCGCGTAGAGCAGCTGCCAGATCTCGGGCGACTGACGCAGTGCGGCGACGACGCTCGGTGCTTCGCTCGACACAAGTACACACTTCCACACGAGCACGTGGAACGACGCGGGTCCTCGTCGCTGCGGATTGCACACGGCGTCCAACATAGCAGAGCCAAGTGTGTGGATGTGAGGCGCGTGATCGCCATGTATCACAATCGACCCTAGGACTCGACTCTGTAGATCTAGTCACCTCGGCGAGCACGAGCAGCCGACGCAAGTGCATGCGCGCGAACATGTGCTTCTCGATGAACTCGGGACGCGCGTAGACCGAGTTGATGGCGCACTTGAGTGCCTCTTCACCCATGCGCCAGTCACTCGCAGTCGCAGACGTCACCTCTGCGAGGCGAATGAAGCGCTCGAACGTCTGTGCCAGTTGGAAACGAGAACAACGAGTAGTGAGGTTCGTGTGAGTCGAGCTGTATGTCCCACACTATTCGGATGGTAGAGATGCAGTGCACGACGCGATCGGCTGCGTCGTCGAGCACGCGACATATGTGCGTGCGTGCATACCTCGATGGCCAGCAGTGCATCGATGCCACGTCGGTCGCGCATGAGCACCTTGCAGGTCGGCAGCAGCTTTGTTGCGGCTGTAGCAAGTGGTGGTCAGTTGGACGTCGATGCGAGGTGATCAACGAATGTAGAGACGCACGCACCTGATGCATCGAACGTCGTCTCGGCGAGCGCTGCGACGACCATCTCGAGCGCTTGGCTCACGCGTGCTGCCACTTTCTCGCGCATCGGCACGGCTTCGAGCGACTCTGTGAACGACGAACGTACGAGTATGTACACACGCACAAGCAGTAATGAGCCACACAAGAACGAGTATGGATCGATGGATGGAGTGATGCGTGTGTTCGACAACACAAGCGAGCGAGGTATATAGCACGCACCTTGGTGTCGCTCGACCATGTCGTGCAGTTTGTCGATCCATTGCGCAAGGTCTGCAGCGCTGCAGTCGCCCAGTGCCTCTGTCGTGATATCCGCAGGCGCGAGCATTTTGGTCATGCGTTGTTGTCTGCAGTGAGTGTACGTTTGCAGTCTTGAAGCGTCGCAAGTTGCAGCGACCCTGTGCGGAGTGATAGTGCGCATCAAACAAGCTGCATTTCCACACACTTGCTGTGTGACATACCTGTCTTATATGGATCGAATCTGTACAGGTGATTCAGCTGCATCTTTCGAATCCGATATCGAGCGACTGCCGCGTGGCAAAACGTCGCAATCGACATCATCTGAGCGAGCACTTTGAAACCCGCAAGCTCGTGTCTCTCTATCGACACACCACTCCGTCTCGCCATGCAGCTCCTCAAGTCGACCGCGCTCGTGGCGCTCACTGCGCTCGTCGCATGCGGCAGTGCGCTCGCAAAGGACGACCTCCCGCCGAACGCCAAGCTGCGCATCGGCGTCAAGTACCGCCCGACGGACTGCCCAAACAAGAGCGAGCCGGGCGACAAGCTCTCGATGCACTACACTGGCAGCCTGCGCACGGACGGCTCGGTCTTTGACTCGAGCGTGCCGCGCAACTCGCCGTTCGACTTTACGCTCGGCGCTGGGCAGGTCATCAAGGTGCGTTTGCTGTAGAGTGTGTGTATGACGGCATCGCTCTGCTTGCATCAGCGCAGCATGCGTGCGCGTGCGTTGTGCTCACATGTGATCGCGCTTCTGTGCCATTGACAGGGCTGGGACCAAGGGTGAGCAGTCACACATTGAACAGCGCGTTTGTGTGTGGTGTGCGCACGCGGATGTGCAGTCGATTGTCCACGTGTGTGATCGTGAGCTGACGCGTCTGTTGCTTTGCGTTGCTGTTATTGCTGTGCCTCGCAGCCTCATGGGCATGTGTGTTGGGTACGTTCGCAGTGCTTCTGTAGCCGCAACGATATGCGTACACGTCGCTCATCCACGCTTGTACTCACACCCGTTCGTTCCCTGTCCTTGCAACTACTCGCAGCGAGAAGCGCAAGCTCACGATCCCGTCGGACTTGGGCTACGGCAACCACGGCTCGCCGCCAAAGATCCCTGGCAAAGCCACGCTCGTGTTTGACGTCGAGCTGCTCAAGATCACGCGCAACAACGAGGAGCTCTAGACGTCGTCTATGTGCGTGTGCAAGTGGATCACAACGTGTGGACATGCGTTCAGCATCCATCGCACTCGCACAATACACACACACACACACACAGTCTGTCTGTCTGTCAACACGATCTCGATGCTCTGAAGTGCACTATTTGTTTGTGTCAATGCATCGATCTGTATGACTCGAATGGAGTGACCACAGAGTCAAGACACGACTGACTCGTCG
This sequence comes from Globisporangium carolinianum, assembly GCA_023334275.1. Lineage (NCBI taxonomy): Eukaryota > Oomycota > Peronosporomycetes > Pythiales > Pythiaceae > Globisporangium > Globisporangium carolinianum. The sequence goes on along the minus strand of JAASGP010000133.1, from coordinate 2,337 downwards.
CTTGGTCGACCAAGTGGTCTAGTATTTGCGTCACCTTGTGGATTTACACAGATACACACACTCTCGAGTCTCTCATTGACCTGTTCATGCATCCTACTTGTTCTCTCCTTCCATCCTTCGTTCGATTATGCCATACAGACAGTCAGACCACCTAACCGATCTGCCGTGTTCAGTCGATTCAATCAGCATCACGCTCGCCACATTCACGATGCTTTGGCAGCCTTGAGCCGCTCGCTGCTGCTGCTACTGCCGTTCACAACAAAGCGCTGCGAGATCGCGGACGCTGCTGCGCCAAACATTTCCTCTTTCTTCGACACGCTCATGTGTGCGCGCGCACTCGCGTTCGACGTCGTGCGGCGCAGACGCGGGTGCAGCTTGTCGCCTGCGCGCATCGAGCCATTCGCACCTACCAAGCCAGCACTGCTGCTAGTAAGCGACGGCGTCGACGCAGCGCGCATCGCTTCGCGCGACGCGAGCAAGTCGTGCTGCTCGCTCGTGCTTGCGAGCCGGTGCTGGTGCACGAGCGACCGCACGGACCGCCGTGTTGCGTACACAAAGTGCGTCAGCCACATAAACGGCACGGTCCACTGCACAAAGAGGTACACGACGAACGCTAGCAGCAAGAACCGGTTCGGCACGACGATGTGGAGCACGCAGCTGATGATGAGGTACAGCAAGACGCGCGCTGTGTAGAACGTGTCTTCCCACGAAAACAAGAGCTCGATGTTCGCGATGATGCTCGACCACCACGCCATGTTGTTCTGCACGGACTGGAGCGTGCGCTTCGTCTCGTGGTCGATCGTGACGTGCGTCATTTTGTTCATGAGGCTATTGAAACCCGACGGGAGCGCGTACTGGCGAAATTGACCACCGTTCGTACTGGTAGTGCTGTTGTTTGTGTCAGTCGCATCGAGTCCGCTTGTATGCGAAGACCCGTCGGCTGGACGCGCTGCCGCGTCTTTACTGTCGGCAAACGAGTGGATGTTGAGCTCAAAGTAGTTGCGCAGCACGAACGCAATGAGCGCGAGGTGCACGACGACCGGGAGCCACTGCAGCGACAGACAGAGCCAGACGCAGAGCGCAAAGCACACGAACGAGTGCGTCGGGTACTCCCAATTGAGCGTCGGGAGCACTTGCCACGTCACTTCGAGGTACGGCCATAAGTTGTCGAGCAGGACCCAAAAATTGCTGTACAGCTGCGCAGCTTGGAATTCCGGCCAGTCGTAGACATACGGTTGCTCTCCGCTAAAGTACGAACACAATTCCGCCATGCGCGAAAACTTGTAGTGAAGCAACACGTGGATTCGACCTGCGCGCGCGTCGTTATTGAGCCCTGCGCGGTGCAGTTTCTCAGGTAAGAGCAAATCGAGCCACTTGTTGTGCCGGCGCTGGTCCATGAGCTGCGTCAACGGGATCGTTGCTTCGCCGAGCTTGGTCGGTTGACTCAGCTGCCCATAGTTGTACACCTCGAAGACGAGCTCCGCACCTGGCGCGCACACGTTGAACACAAACGTCTCGTGCCAGCGCGGGTTGAGCGTCCGCGACTTCTTCTTCGTGCACTTGACGCTCTTGAGGTCCGGGCCCCACTCCTGGCCGTGCGACCACTTGCCCGTGAGCATCACGCGCACGAACGGGTCGCTCGTGATCGAGTCGGTTGACGGCAAGCCAATCGCTTCGACGACTTTGACGTACAGCTGCCCAATGTGCACGCGACCGTCGAGTACCGGGTCGGCTTTCGTTGTCTGCACGTCGTGCGCCACGTCGGCGGCCGAGTGGCCCGACCACTCGAGCGACGCAAAGTGCTCGTCAACGGCAGCGTAGCACGTGTTGCAGACGCGCATTGGCTGTCGTAGCGGCGTCGGTCATGGATAAGTGTGAGGGACTGATTCGCGCTAAAGCATACATTACGCCACACACACGTACGAATGGATCCGACACGGATATCCGGCGCTTGTGCGGCGAGCAGTTGTGGCACACGACGTTCCCGCATCGACGGCAGTGGTGCTACGTTCACGCATGTAGCAGTGAAGTGCGTGGCGCAATGTTAGTCGATGCGTGCATAGCTACGATCGATCGACTCGTGATGGCGAGCGTATGAGATGCACTCTACCTTGCGCGTGATCAGTGTGAACGGCGTGTTGCAGTGCATGCAGTTTGACGTCTCCTCGTCGTAGACCCACTGCAGCGCGCGCTCGCTACCGGGTGGCGCGACACCATTGCTCGCGACGAGTGCACCGCCAGTCGCGCTGCCGCTGCTGCTGCTGCGCGCGCCGACGCTCGGGAGGTTCCCAAAGAGCGTCGCCATGCTCGCACGAGCGAGTTGATGTGCTTGATGTG
>JAASGP010000132.1:0-36257 GCA_023334275.1 Globisporangium carolinianum | reverse complement strand
TGCTCGCGAACGACGACGGCATCGGGAACCCGAGTGTCCCGATGCGCGAGCGCGGCTGGGCGATGGTCAAAGCAGTGCCCGGTACGCAGTACAGCACTGTCCAAGTGTGCGTGCTCATGACGCCTGGGACATCGGACGAGCGGCTGCTGGCGCTGCTGCCACGCAACGAAGTCGAGGACGCAGTACACAAGATCGTGATCCCGACGTACGAGCAGGCGTTCCAGCTGCGCCACCAGATGCTCGAGAACCGGCTCCTAGACGAACAGCTCGCAAGTAGCTGAGCTGTTGGATCGTGTACCAGCAGTAAGAGCAGCGCATTCAGCTCTACAGATGAGAGTGTACCACGTAACGGAGCTGCCAGGTAGCGTGAGAATCAATGTAATCGATCACAGTAGACAAAAGAGACAGAGATGGTCGATGGTTGCGTGTATCGAACCGTGCGACTCGCGCGCTGAAGACGCGAGCGCACTTTGTAGCACCGTCTACCCACACCCAGCCACTCAAACCCTCCTTCGTTCTAGGATCATCCAGCGACCGTCGTCATTGCGATGCATCTGACCCGATCTTGTCGCCATCAGTCCGACCACCCGATCGACCGACCTTCCGACTGACAACTAGAAGTTGAAGTGGAACGAATGGCCGCCCTGCTGTCGGAAAAAGTCGCCACCGCCAAACGGATGCCCGCCGCGCTGGCCAAACGGATGCTGCTGCTGACTCTGTCCATTGTTCCCCATGACATCTTCACCGCGGTCGTACCGCGCGCGCAAGTCGTCACTCGCCAGCACTTCGTACGCTTCGGCAATGTCGTGGAACTTGCGCTGGGCACTAGCCTTCGCAGTCTCCTCCTTGTCGGCGTGCTTGTCCGGGTGCCACTCGAGCGCCATCTTGCGGTACGCTTTCTTGATCTCGCGACTCGACGCGTCGCGGGCGACGTCCAGAATCTTGTAGTAGTTCTTGCTCTTACTCTGCTGGAGCGCGGCTTCGGCGCGATGCACACGCTCTTGGTACTCGCGGCTGTCGCTCTCGAGCTCGAACGCGCGCTTGGCTTCCCGCACGGCGTCGTCAAACTGCTCGAGTGCAAGCAGCGCGTCGCTGAGTTTGCTGTGTGCGCGCGCACTCGCGTCGTCAAGGGCGACTGCACGCGCACACGCGCGGTGCGCAGCGTCATATGCGCGGAGTCCAAGTTGGCTGACGCAGAGCTGGTAGTAGAGCTCTTTGTGGAGCTCCAGGTGGTTCGCGTCGGCGCGGATCGCGGCTTCATAGGCCTCGACTGCTTCGCTAAACGCGTTGCGGGCGAGTGCAGCAGCACCGTTGTCGACAAACTTGAGCAGCTTCTTGAGTTGACGGTAGAGCGTCTTGAGGCCGCGGTGCTCGGGGTCCGAGTGCAGGCCTTGGCGATAGTGCGTGACTGCTGCGTCGAGCGACTGCCGGTCGCCGAGCGAGTAGAGCACTTCGCCACGGAGCTGGAGTGCTGCGAGGTTTGACGGCTCGAGCTTGAGGACCGTGCCGAGGTCCGCGATCGCATCGTACGGGTGCTCGAGCGAGATGCTGAGCCGTCCGATACATCACACACGTGCGAATACCAGCGTATACCAACGCATACTCACACTCAGCAGGTCGTTCCTAGTGCGTTTGGTCGGCTTGTATGGAAACAGATAGTCAGACGTACCTGAGCTGTGCGCGCTCGAGCAGCAGTGGGACGCTCGAGACTGCGACGCCGTCGAGCACTTGTGTCAAGTACGCGTGCGCTGCGTCGTAGTCGCCGCGGCTCTAGCGATGTGGAGCCGTGATAGGGTTAGTGACAGTAGGCTGCGTGAGTGATGGGCTGCGAGCAGTACGTTCATACGTATGCGTATGCAATAGAGTCGGTCGGTACCTGCGCTTTGCCGGCCTCGTCAATGTACGTGGCGCACTGCGTGCTCTTCTCGAGACTCTGCACTGCCGTCGCGTCGGTCGGGAACAGTCTGTCGCAGACAAAGTCACAGAGTTGCAGACGTTAGCAACTGCAGACAGGTCATGCATCACGAAGAGCCAGTGCTGTCCGTCAACGGCTGCGAGTGACGCACTGGACGACGCGCTCAAAGTCCTGCGCGGCCTCGGCGCACTGCCCGAGCATCAGCAGGAGCTTGCCGCGCTGCGAAATGCCCTAGTTGCGCACCATTTGGGCACCATTCGATATGTTCACACATAGCGTGCACATCCAGTCGAGTTTGTAAGCGCGAGTTTGTAAAGTAACGAGTGAACCAGACAGACGACGCACGCACAGACGCACCTGCTTGTAGCTCGGATTCACTGCGAGCGACGACGTGAGGTCCGAGAGCGCGTGCGAGTACTTGCGCTCGCTCAGGTACGCGCGGTAGCGCTATCGTTCCAATCAACCGATCGACCACCGACCAGCGTGGACGTCTGTGAATCATCGGCTATAGCGACAGCAGCATGGGAGCCATACGAGCACACGTAGAGGACGCACCTTGTAAAAGTTGCGCTCGTTCGTTGGCTCGAGCTCAATGAGCTTCGAGAGCAACGAGATCGCCTGATGCACATACAAACGCATTCATCACCAGCCATGCTGTGAGCGCATGCATGTATGGATGGTAGAAAGATAGAGATGCACGTACCGTCTTCATGTCGCCGCCAGCAAACGCGTTCTCGGCCGCGACGCGTACTTTTGACACGCTCTCCTGCGCCTCCGCTGGCTGCTGCTGTGTGGTTCGTCCAGACACGCGACGTAGTGCAGGTGAGCGTGCTGCCGCGAGTGATCTACGAGTGCGTGCTACTGTCCGTCTAGCGTGTGGTGCTCCATGCACAGCAGCACATCCAAACGACACGCGTAGGCTCGATAGCCGTGGCCGCTGAAAGCGTACGTCGCCACCGCGCTAGCTCGCTCACCAGCGCAGACGTCGGCGCATATGCATAGGCGCTGGTACATGAGCATAGCAGACACGCAAGGAGCAGTGCGACGTACAGTTGAGGCAGCGCAGAGCGCGACGAGCGCGAGCGCTAGGAGCTTGATCGAGCGCATGGTGCTGTTTGGAGGCGCGTTGTTTGGAGCAAGTTTGACCAAGTGGCAATGTGTGCGAGCATGCTGATGCTGATAGGCGATCCTTCGGATAGTGTAGATGTCGTACTAAGTACGAGTGCGTAAATCCACGTGGCAAGTATTGAAGCGAAGCTGATCACACAATTCGTGAGCTTATCATTGTGGTAAAGTGAAGTCATCACCAGACGCTCTGGTAATCAGCACCTGACACCGTCGATTCCTTCTCGCGACCGAGTACTCTGTTGATGGCGCTGACCGCAACGCATGCCTCGCTGGATCGGTGAGGCGAGCGCTGTTGACCAACTGCGTTGCTCCTACGACAGCAGTTCGAGCAGTCAGCGATCGTTTCTTCGCATGCAGTCGAGCCACGCGCGCGCGTTGGTCGGTCCGTATGAGTAGCAGCACTCCAGAGTGCAGCTGCCTGCAGACAGCGCATTTCGATACTGGACATCTATCGGAGGGCAAGTTCGGATACAGTTACACCGAATCTACGAGCTGAGTTTGCAGTTAGCTTGAGCGTGCTGCTGATCATCCTCAATGCTCGCGTCACACGTGGAAGTACAGTACTCGCTCATGTCCGCGATCATGAACGTCTCATTGGAAGTCTACCTGTCGCGCACTGGCACACGCAACTCAATATGCAACTCAATGTGCTTGTTTGTGTACATGCAATGCTGTACGCACTATTTGACTAAATTCGTTTTTGCTTATTTGTGTCGGTTTGGTGTGGACATTCGCAGTCATTCCTGTACAATTGCAGATACATTAAGTACGCTCATTTGAATAAGTACGAATCATTATCAGCCATCGTATAGGCTGCTACAGTCCAGAAAGAAATCTGTCGGACGGCGGGCAGGAAGCGCTCGCATCCCGCGTCGCGCCAGCGCTTCGCATCAGCCATTAGTCCGACGCAGCGAGCTCTCATCACGAGACACTGACCCAAGCAGCATCACGAAATGCGCGGGTGTGTGCGCCTGCTCGTAGCGCTTGCAGCAAGCGCGCTCGGCGTCGCGACAGCAGAACTCGCTCCGCTTGAGCCAGCAGCAGAGGCGGCAATGATGCAGCCGAACGCAGCTGCAGCGACGTCGTCGACAACTGCTTCAACGACGACTACACCAACGATCATACCCCATTCGTCGACTATGACGACATCAGCACATGCACCTGATGCGCACTGCGACGATTTCATGGCGTTCTGCACGCCCGACACGGCGTCCGCGTCCTGCGTGTTCACCAAGTCGGTCGTCTTTCGCTGCGGCGAGCAGACGCCGCCTCTATTGACGTCACCAACGCAACACTATGCGACTGCGAACCATAACGACAGCACTAGCAGTAGTCGTGGCAGCAGCAGCAGTAGTGACAGTAGCGCAGACGATGACAACGCAAGCGTCGGCGATCCGCTCGATGCATTCAAGTGCCGCTGGAACGTCGCCGGCGACCTCGCGCTTGCACCAAACGTCAATGTGCACGTTGTTGGCGACGCGTGTCAACTCGAGCTGAGCGTCGGCAAGATGCTGCTACTGCAGCAAGACGCAACGCTGCACGCGAGCGCAATCAGCGTCGACGCGTCGTTTGTGCGACTCGAGCCCCGCGCGCGCGTCGCTGCGCGCGTCAACGCCAGCGGCCTCTTCCCAGGCTCGGACGCCATTGGCGCGAGCAGCAGCGGCAGCGGCGGTCAGAGCGTCGAGTCTGCCAACGACGCGCTGCAGGACGCGCTCCTGTTCTTTGACACACGGACACTCACAGCCGACCGCAACCTCAGTGCGACGCAGCGGGCCGAGCTGCTCGACGCTGCGAGCGCGTCGTGGGACCTCGCGCAGCTCTGGGCGACAGCAGCGGATCGCAGTCGCGACATTGTTGCGAGCGACCAGGCGGCGCAGCTGCTGCTCGGCAGTGCCAGTCGCACACCGAACGCATCGACGACAGTTGCAGGTGGCGGCCGCATCCGCATCGCCGCGTCAATGGACGTCGTGCTCATGACCGACGCAGCGATCACAGCGAATGGCGACGACGCGGTCGACGGCGTGGCAGGCGGTGCTGGTGGCAGTGTGTTGCTCCAATCCGCAGCGCTGTCGGTCGCTGGCCGCATCGAAGCGCGCGGTGGCGACGCGTTCTGCCGCGTCGACGCGCTTGCAGCCGACGGCGTCGCAGCGTGTGCACCGGCTGGCGGTGGCGGCCGCATCCACATTGCGTACACGTCGAGCCAGCTCGACGACAGTGCAGTCGACGCAACGGGCGGTGCGCTGCCGGCCGGCAAGAATCGCAAGTCGGTCGAAGCGGCGCTGACACCGACGCAGCAGCAAGCGCTAGCAGCTGCTGCTGGGACGTTTGTCTGCGTCGTGCAAGCCGCCGACGGGAGTCACGACACGCGACTCGTTGTGCGCAATGGCGTGACGACACGCAACGCAGCGCTTGGCGGTGCAGTCACGAGCGTCATTGTGCCAGCCACCACGAAGCACGGCGACGATGACGACGCAGCAGCGCTCGACGCGTTTGTTGCAACGGACGGCGCAGCGGTCGCGACGCACTTGCTGCAGCTGCCACACGGCGACCTGCGAGTTGCGAACCGCTCGGTGCTGCTCCAGTCGCTGCTGACAACGCCGACTGTCGTGGTCACAGCGAAGGACGTGCTTGTCACAGACGGCTCGCGCGTATTGCTCGCAACAGCAGCGCTCACGCTCGCTGCGCGGTCGATCACAATGGACGCGACAGCTGCGCTCCAGTTTGCTGCGAGCGTCCACGTTGCTACGCGCGAGACGCTCGTGCTCGACGCGAACGTCACGAGCACGCGTGTGCGCACAGCGCTGCTCGCCATCGACCGCGCGACGCAGTTCCTCGCGCTCGAGAGCGGCGATTCGACGCTGTTGGGCGGCGCGATCGCCGTCGGTGGCGTCGGCGTCGCAGCAGGTGGGTCGATCAACGTGACCGGCACGCTCGCTGCGACGCGTCGCGCCGATGCGAGCGCGACGTTCCGGCCGTGCAACGAGCAGCGCGCAGCTGCTGCTGTGACGCTGTACGCGCCGACTGCATCGAACGTTGCGAACTTTACACTCGCATTGCTTGCGCGGCGGTCGATCGCGATCGGTGCAGTTGACGGCTCCGCAGGTGTCGTGCGTGCAGCTGCTGCACTCGTGTGTGCAGGCGAGACGGTTGCACTAACAGCCGCGTCCCGCATCAGCGCGAATGCGCTCGGTGCGCGTGCCGACGACGGGGCGGGCGCTGGCAGCTGCGTCGCGTCGGTCGGTGGCGGTGGCGGCTACGGCGGCCGTGGCGCCGACTCGAGCGCAGTGAGTGACGTTGGCGACTACGCACCCGGTGGCCTCGCGTACGGCACGCGCGCTGGTGTCGGGCACCTCGGCTCGGGCGGCGGGTGCGTCGACGGCGGCGCTGGCGGCGGTGTCGTCATGCTCGGTGCGCGCGGTCTCGTGCTCGATGGCGAGATCCACTGCAACGGCGCGAACGGCGTGCATGGCGCGGGTGGTGGCTCGGGCGGCTTTCTCGGCTTGCTCGTCGCCGACTTTTTGCGCGGCCGCGGCCGCATCAGCGCGGTCGGCGGCGACTCGGCGTGCGCTGGCGCGATTGTCACGATGGTGAGCGACACGACCAACGGCGGTGCGCCATTTGTTGCAACAGCTTCCGAATCGTCCGGGTCGTCGTCGTCGTCGTCGTTTGTTGCTGCAACATTTGTTACAAATGCAAGTGAACCAGTTGCGCAGACCGCCGCGCCAATGACAACGTCGCACGTTGTGCCACGACTGTGCGGCGGTGGTGGCGGCGGCGGGCGTCTTCAGCTCACGGGCTGCACTGGCCACAGCGACTTTGACGCGTGCACGCGCGGCTTTGTCGGCAACTACACGGTCGCCGGTGGCGTCTCAACTTTGCAACTCGCAGGCGACGTCGTTGCGGTCAACGACAAAGCCGCCGCCGCTGCCGCAGCAGCAGTCGTTGCAGCTGGTGCAAGCGGCACGTTCTTTGGCTTTCCGTGCGCGCCTGGCTCGGGCGGTCTGTTCTGTCGCTTGTGCCGCCCGGGGCGGTACAAATCTGCGAGCAACAGCGACGAGTGCAAAGTGTGTGTCAATGCACCGGCAAACGCGCACTACTCGGGTGTTGGCGCGATCACGCCGGATTGCGACTGGACGTGCGACCCCGGGTACTCGGGCGACCGGTGCATCTCGCCGCTCGCGCAGCTGTTGGACGCGTGTGGTGGCGAGCTCGGGTTTGTGCTCGTGCTACTTGGCATTGCAGTCGTGTCGATTCTGCTGGGCTATGCGTGTCGCAACCGCAAAGAGCCGTCGTACGCGCGCGCGTACACGCACAACGGCGCGAAGGGTGAGCGACAGCACCTGCTGTCGACGACGACCAACAGTATGAACACAATGTCGCCGCGCCGGCGCTGGGCGACGCTGCTCTGCCGCTGCTTCTACTGGCCGCGCGTCAAGTACGAAAAGCTCGGGACCGAGGACCTGCCCGAACACATGGCGCGGCTCTACTTTAGCGGCACGAACGACCGCTTGGCGCCGCTGCGGCTGCGGACAACAGTGCCAGCAGCGCTGCGGCCCGTGCTCGACGACGCCGAGTTTGCGGCATTTGCAACTCGCATCAACGCAGCCGTTGCGTGGCGCGCGCGGATTGGCGCGAGCTGGGGCGACATTGTCTATCGTATTGTCGCACTGCTCTGCTATCCGTTTGCATCCGAAGTGCTCGTGTATCGGCGCCACTTGCGCGTGAACGCGCTGAAGCGCATTGTCGGGACGTACAACCACGCGTGCATGAACGGCCCGCGCGCCAAGGCCTTGCAGGACGCGATCAAAGTCGGGTACGCACCCGACTACTCGCTCGTGTACCTCGAGCTCGTGAACAAAGAGAGCGCCGCGAGCGTCTGTGTGCCATTGACGCCAGTTGGCCGACCGTCGCTGCCGCTCGTGCTGCTGTTTGCCGGCTGCGGGTCGTACTACTCGCCGCTGTACCTCGACCCGAGCGACTTGCTCGTGCGGTCCGTGCCGCAGTGTCCGGAGCTCACGGCGTTCATCGACGAGCCGTGGATCATGTTTGTCGCCGAGCTGAACGCATTGCTGCGCGTCGTGTCGCGCGACGATGCGTGTCTCGTCGAGACGCTGCTGCCAGTCGCCAAGTTTCTCGAGCGCAAGATGGCCGTGCCAGCTGGTGGCACGGGGTTACTTGGCGGTCTTCGGATCTTTCTCGGTCGCTTCTACGTCCAGGACGACGCCGAGGCCGGCGACGAGTTCAAGCTCGGGCTGTTGCTGACAAATAGCAACGATGTGGGTGATAGATCGACTCAGGGACAGGTTCAGATGCCGCACCGACACCGGCTGCCGACAACGGCTGGCAGTCGATACAACAGCAACAAAGCAACGAAAGAGCCAGCGAACTACGGCGGCTACAGCGGCAGCTCGTCGTACATGCGCGGCCTCGACGCGTTTGAGCCGCCAAACGGCGCTGCGACTACGAGCGCTGCTGGGTCTACCGATGCACTGTACTACGACGCACCGATGCGGTCCGCAGCAAGTGCAGGTGGTCGTGGTGGCGTGACGCGACGCGGCTCCATGAGCACGACACCAGGCAACGGCAATAACAACAGCAAAGGCCCCGTCTCCAGCATCCGCGAAGAAGCGCTGCGCATTCGGTCGTCGACGTCCGGGTCCGGTGACGCGGGTCCGACCAACGCGCGCCGCACGAACGACGAGCTCCACACACTCACGAGCGGCAATCCGCAACGCAACAACAACAGCAACAACAACAACAACAATACCAACAACAATGCAGCGATACGACGTCGCCGCCGGACGTTTTACGAAGGCTGGCTCGGTCCCGTCGACGCGTCGCTGCCAGTGCCGGGCGTGCTCATTAGCGCCGACGAGCTCGAGGACCGACTCTTGGACCGGTCGCGGCGCCAGCGCATCGAGTCGTTTGTGCGCCTGCACGTGCTGCCAAAGAACGTCCGGCGGAGCAGCTGGCTCAACCACGCGTGGATGCTCAACACGGCGCTGCTAACACTCCTCATGCTCGACCTCGCGACCACGTTTGCGCTCGTCGTGAACCTCAAGTGCGTGACCGACGGCGAAGTCGACCACGACTGCAGCGCGTCGGTCATGGTGCCTGTCTTGCTCTTGCCGCCGCTCACGCTCGTGACCGCGCCGATCGTCGGGATCGTTGCACTTGCGCTCAACTCGTCGACGTTCTCGCGCCGGTACTCGGTCTGGAACGCGCTGTCGATGGGCAGCGTCGCAATCGCGCTCTGCGCGTGCTACGTGCAGTCGCGCCGCCTTGTTGCGCCGTGGTTTGCCGGTCCGTTGCCGCTCTTGCCGGTCATTGCGCTCCTGATCAAAGCCGCGCAGTCGTTTGTGATTGAGCGGTACGTCGCGTACCAGGAGACGTACAAGCGCCGCCGCGGCTGGCGCGGCCTCATGAAGCGCCGGCTCTCGGACGCGAGCATCCCTGCCGAGTCGCCATGAGATGGTGCGTGCAGTATACGCAGTCGTGTAGAGTCACAGAGCGAGTGAAAGTTGAAAGGAGCGGCGTGGTACTACATGGAGTGTGAGAGAGCGAGGAATCACAGGGTTTGGGAGCTGCCGACCCAGAATTGAATGAAGATGTATGTATTGACGTTTGTTGCGTGTGTGCTTGTTCGATTGCGACTGTTGTCGGACGATGATGGTATTCGCGAACTATCAGTCGTCTCGCTCGATTGTCAGTTCAACCGTTCGCGGACGACGTGCTGAGCATCGAACAGGACATTCCAAAGCATCAGTGAGAGAACGACGCAGCACGAGAGACACCTGCACACGCTTCGCGAGTATGTACCACCAGTGACGAGGTCTGATGTACGTTGTTGCACTCGGACATTTGGCTGACGTTGTCGTGGTAATTGATACGCATTTTTCGTACCTAGTGGGAGACGATCGATACGATCCGTTCGCTCGACCGACTATGATTACCATCGACAGCACCGCGAGATAATGATCGACGGCGTGAGCAGCAGCAATCGGCGGCGGCGACGACGACGCGAAAGCAGTGACGGCGATGACGGTGCAGCTGGCGACAGCACAGCGCGAGCGATCGCCGTGTCGCCTGCAGAGGCAGTAGCGACGCGCGAGCTCATCGACGAGCTCGGTGAGCTGCTCGCGCTCGACCACGTGTCACCGAACACGCAGGTCGTTGCAAGCTCGAGCAGTGTGGCTGTAGCTGTTCCCAGCGTGGATCTCGGGCTCGACCCGGTATCCCCTTGCGCCGCCAACTCGTTCGCAGCACTGCTAACGTTCGAACCAGCGAATAGCGATGTAGACCCCCAGAGCGCGTCGCCACAGACAGTCGCGTCGGACAGTTCGCCAGTGCGTGCTGACGCGGTCGCGCCGCCAGCGGCGAAGAAGACCAAGAAGTCGTCGACACAGCGGCAGAAAGAGGAGCTCGTGTACTTGCGCGCGCGGGCTGCAGAGCTCGAACGCGACTTGCTGGATCTCCAAACTAGCAGCCGAGACGACTCGAAAGCGCAGCTCACGACGCGCGACAGCGCAGCAACAATGTGGGAGCGCATGGCGCAGCGTCAGAGCCAGGAGACACGCCGCGCGCAGGCCGAGAACGCGCGGCTCAAGCACGCGATCGAAGAGCAGCTCGCGATCGCCAAGGCGCTCGAGCGCGTGCTCGTGGCGCGCCAGGTCGGTCGCTGTGCTGTGTTGTCTGTGGTCGCTCGACTGCCTGTCTGCCTGGCTGGCGCTCACTCTAACTACCTATGGCTCCAGATCTGGCACGACGAGCGCACGCCGAGCGGCGCCGACGACCCAGACGCTGCGATCTTTGCGCAGCTCGCGGAGCGCGTCGAAGCGCGTGTCACAGAGGCCGACGCGCTGTTCAGCGCGAGCGGCTGCTTTGGCCACATGCGCGAGTCGAAGCTCGAAGCGAATGCCATGGTCAACAGCAGTGGCAACACACAGCACATTGACTTTGTCGAGGTCGTCGAGGTCCCGTTTGCGTTTGACGCTGTCGCGCGCGTGACGTGGAAGCACATGGGCGCGATCGATGCGACGCTCCAGGCCGTAGCTGTCGATGTGCGTCGTTGTTGTTAGCGACAGTATGTGTGGTTCACTGCGAACGGTAGGACTGTCAGGTCTAGACACTGACGCGTGGTTTGCGTCGTGTTGCTGCTAGACGATCGCAATGCACCAGACCGAGTGCGCACTGACGACCAAGCAGACGCTGCAGTGGATCGTCGCCGGCAGGCCGCGGCAGGTGACGCTGCGGTCGCAGTACCGCCGCTTCCGTCGCGCCGACCACGTGCTCATGGTCTGGGAGGCAGTTGCCGACAACACGGGCAGCCTGCGCATCCACATTGCGCAGCAGGGCTGCTGCAAGTTTGCAGCTGTGCGCACACCCGATGGCGCAGCGGCAGCGCGTGTGCTCACGCACAACCGCGTGACGCCGTCAGTCGTTGTCCTTAGCGCTCGCAATGACGACGACGACGAGGCGAGTGCGGCCGAGAGCGACCGCGAAGGCGTCGCAGGCGTGTTCACAGAAGTGATGCTCTCGTCGTACCGCAAGAGCGTCGCGGCCGTGCGCCAGGCGATCGAGAACGACCTCATGGACGAGTTCTTTGAGCACGCGCGCGATGCGTCGAGCTGTTCGCCATAAGCAGCGGGACCACGAGCAGCTCCGTCAAATCGTGACATGGTAGAGAGAGCGAGTTGTTGACAAGCGATTAATGCTGTTTTAGTGGCATTTTATAGCAGCATTTGGGTTGCAAAATGGACATTCTGGTGCCCGCCTTGCAGTTCGCCCATTTTTGATGCGCATCATCTTTGCTGTCTCGCTGCCATAATCGCAGCTCTTGCAGCGACACGCGAGGCGAAGCGAAGCAAAGCGCTCGACGCTAAAGGGCGAGACAACGACGACCGAGCGCTCGATGGCACCGAGCGCACTTGGGCGAGACGCAAACGGCGAACAACTACCACTGCAGATGGCGCTCGATAGCAACAGCGCCGCCGCCGTGAAGCGCGAGCGCACGAGCTCCGACAGCAGCAGCCAGCACGACGACAGCAGCGACGTCCAGCACGCAGACGACGAGAGGACGCGCAGCGTGCAGCATGCGCCGCCGCGCGTGAAGAAGCGTCGGCGCCATGAGGTGCTGCGCTTGCGGCAGGTCGCAGAAGAGCTCGAGCGCGAGCTGAGCGTGCTGCAGCGCCGCCAAGAGCTCCTCGAGTTGGCGACGCGTACTGCGACGAACAGCGACGTGCGGGTCCAGACACATCGCATAGCCGCCAAGCGCGCGATCCAGGCCGCGACGCGCGCGCAGCTCGAGAACAACAAGCTGCGCGCGAGCGTCGCGGCCCACGCTGCACTCGCTGCGTCGCTGCAGCAGACGCTCGCAAAGCAGCGCGATGCTGTGCACGACATTGACGCATGCGTGCCTGACGCTTGCATGCCTGACGCTGCTGCTGCAATAGTGAGCGGTGCAGTCGTTTACACGTCTGCTGCGGCGCTGAGCGCGACTGAACGCGCGATCTACGAACGTCTGCTGCGCAACACGACAGCGCGCAGCGCCGACCTCGACGCATACGTCGCAGCGCGGTGCGTCACGTCGCTCCAGCTCTCGAGCGCGCTGCTGTACGCCGAGACGGCCGAAGCGACCGTGCTGCTCGACGACCGCGAGTGCGTGTGCATCGACTTTGTCGACCAGTACGTCCTGCCGTTCGACTTTCACGCTGGTGCACACGTGCTCTGGACGGGCGTGTTTGCGCGCACGCTCCAGTTCGCGAGCCGCGCCGTCGCACAGGTGTGATGTTGATGTAATGTCGTTGGCTACTGACAGTGACATGTCACTTGACTGGCACTGAGTATGAAATTGTCGAAGCAGTGGAGACATACTGACGTGGATATGTTTGGCTGCTGACACAGACTGAAATCATCTCGTACACGGACGACACGGTCGTGTCGAAGCAGTCGGGTCGATCAAACTACCTGACCGAGCGCGAGCAGGACACGACCGAGTACACGATCTCGAAGCGCATCGCCAAGGCCGACTCGGTCCGCTTTCTCTGGGAAGCGCTCACTGAGAGCCGCGAGTCGCGCAGCACGGACGACGCCTGTGCAATCGCCGCGCTCGGCATTGCTACTGACGACACGGACGCGCTACCAGGACTCCAGATCATGCAGGAAGGCTGGGGTTCGATCGCACCGATGGCGACGTCGAGTCGGTCCACGACAACTGCGAGCGTACTCCAGTCGTACATCCGCCTCACGCCATCCATGGTCTCGAACCGTGCTGTCGGTAGTGGTAGTGATAGCGATGACTGCTTGTCGCCGCCGCTTGACATGGTGCAGCTGTCGTCGCAGATCATCCGCGCGTTCCGGCGCCACGCAGCGACGATCCGATGTTATATCGAGAGCACGCTGCTCGACGACATGGCGCGCAGTAGTAGTGCTAGCACTGCTGGTGCGTGACGACGCACTGATCGGCTACTCGATGCTGTGCGTCTCAGGACTTCAGATTCGAGGTCGTAGGACTGACGGTTGAGGACCTCGAAGAGCTGAGCCGAGGTGGTAGGACGTACGATCTCGAGTAGCGCCATCGTCCTGGACATAGCGAGCCAGCGCCTGTTTGAGCAACAATCCAGTCGCTGTAGCTATCGCTTGTCTGCTCTTGCTGATGGTGGCTTGATCTTTATCAGCACTGCCTGTTCGTCGCGTGTGCGCACAAGTACACGCTGCGCTGATCGTGGCCACTTTGCTGTATCTGTATGTGTGTGAACGAACGAGTCACGTCAGCCTCGAAAAATCCAGGATGAGCATCTATCCTACTGCTGCTCGACTTCAGCAGTGCTGTTCTGGGACGTACCGGTTCTTGAACATGCACTCGCGTGTCAGAGTGTTGGCGACTCGCAGCATGTTCACGCTTTGGCGCTTGCCATCATCAATCACATTGCGCTTTGACGTGGGACCTACAATCATTGACAGCGACGCGCGACTGGATTTTCAGACTGAGCAGCTACAGATGGCGACTTTGTGTCTATCGGATCGACTAAGCACATGTGACCTGCTCTCTCTCTCTCTCTCTCTCTCGATGCGCACATGCGTGTAACTCAGCTCTCCATGCTCGTCGCGAACTGCCTGCTGCTCGTATCCTCCCGCTGTAGCCGGGTCAATCGCGGGACACGATGTCCAGGTCGGAGTGGCAATGCTGTCATTGATAAAATGGACGACTGGAGCTGGCACCTGCTCTCGACAATGTCGACCAGCAGCAATGACCTGCTCGACGACGTTAGCGCAAGCGACGTCGGCGATCTGCTCGAAGGCATCAGTACGAGCGACATCACCGAACTACTAGCGCTGCTCGACAGCAGGCCATTCGATGATGATGGCAGTGTCGTGCTCGACCCTGAACTTGATGCGCTTCTCGGTCAGGTGGACGACGTTGACGACAGCACCGCTGCTTCGAACGCCGATGTTGACGCCGCGGAGTTCACAAGCGCAGCAGCGCCGACTGAGTGTGTGCTCGAGTCGCTATCGCCGCTCAGCGCTCGTGAGACGTACGTGGCGCAAACAAACGCGTCGAGCGGTCGGTCGAGTCTAAAGAAGTCGTCGTTCCAGCGGCAGAAGGAGGAGCTCGCAGCACTGCGTGCGACTGTTGCAGCGCTCGAGACTCGACTTCGAACGCTGAGGCAGTACGACAACGCGTCCGAGTCGGCAGCAGAACTGACGCGACCGGCGTCGCTGTGGCAGGGACTCGCGACACGTCAGATGCAGGACCGACATCGTGCAGAGAGGGAGAACGCCGTGCTGCGCAGACAGCTCAAGGAGCAGCGGAGTTTGGCCAAGTCATTGGAGCGTGTGCTGCGAAAGCGACTGGTACGAATAGCATCAGTAGTATGGCACTACTAGAACAGTGTTGGCAACTGCATCTGTTGATCTCTGACGACTGTCGTTGCTGCTTCATCGACGTCTACCAGGTCTCGCTACAAGCAGAATCAAAGGACTCGACATGAACGCGCAAGTGTACATAGCATGTGAGTGTGTATGTCTGTAGTTCAAGCTATGCGAGTTGGTAGGAGTGTTTGCGAGTATACAAACTGCGCTCCATCCGCGCCATTCGCTGATGACATAGTGGTCGCAATGTAGTAAATGGTTGCATCCTGTCCTGACTCGATGTGTCTAGCGATTCAGTGTAAACGAGTACGAAAGTCCGCCACCTCACACACATACACATGCACGTCATCCACGTGTGTCCGACGTCGAAGCTCTGAGCTCGCTGTGGATTCTTGCCGTCAAGTCGATTCGTGCTCGAATGATGAGACCCACAATAATGCGCTGCTGTGATCGACACTTGCGCGAGCGAACACGGCAAGCTGTGTCACACACTGATGTGCATTTACGATCGCGCGATGATGTCCAAGGCAGAGTCGCTGCGAGAGTTAGTCAGCGCGCGGATCGGTTGGCGCCGGAATCGGCAGCATCATCACGCGTGCACTTCGTGATGATGCACCGGATGGATTCTCCGCGGTGCGGGCCGCGTCCATGCGGCAGCAGACGACCAAGAGGATCGGATCGTGTGTGTCATCTGTATCTTGATGCGAGTACGCTTACACACACTTCACGCAGCCATCTCGCACGCGAGCTCATTCGCAGTTGAGCTCCCTACCACAAAGAGCTCATTCACTCCCACTCGCTCCTTCAACGAACTCTGCTGCCGATGCTCGCGTCCAACTCGTACGACACCTTTGCTTCAAAGCCTCTCGGCGACGACTCGATCGACGAGCTCATGCTCGCGTTCATTCTCGAGCCGGACATGCTCGACTTTGGCACGTCGATCGCAGACACTGCTGCAGCTCACTCACAGTCGACAACATCGTTCGACTCCGACATGACACTCGCACCGCTGTTCGAAGCAGTGCATGACGCATCTACACTCGATCTCCTCGTCGACCTTGACGACCTCGACCTCACGCTCGATGCGACGCTCCTGTCTGGTTCGCTAGCCTTTGCGTGGGAAGACATTGACGTCCAAGCGCTCCTGGCTGCGACACCGACGGCGAGCGACGCACTCGATTCCTCTGCAGTGCTGGAGCTACATGACCCGAAGGCGTCCAGGACATCGATACAAAGTCAAAGCAGCACGGCTACTCCGAGTAGCAATGTCAGTCCAGACAGCAAGAAGCGCGCTAGAAGCTCGAGCCAGCGCCAGCGAGAGGAGATCTCGCGTCTGCGTACGGAGGCCGCGCAGCTTGGGCAGGAACTCGCACGTATGAAAGCCTGCAACGGCTCAATGACCTGCTCGAGCGACAGCACAATCGAAACGATCCGTCGCTGGCACTCGCTGCAGCAGGACCGACCACACCAGTCGCTCTGGGAGGGTCTCGCGAAGCGCCAGTGCGAAGCAAAGCAGCGCGTACAGCAAGAGAACGCTGAGCTGCGACGCAGCCTCGCAGCAGCAGTGCGTTCCGCGCAGTCGCTTGAGCGCAGTCTCCACAAGCGTCTTCGCTTGGATCGAAATCAGAACGCGAACGCGTGCTGAGTAGTCTCGATTGTTTCATTTAATCATAATCCGTGATTCTCTGTTACCACCGCCTACAACGACTACGCGTTCGCTCACTCGCAATCTCTACCGCTTCGACAACAGTGACACCAGTTCGAGTCTGTACGTCGCCATCACTCGCGCACACTGTGTGCGATTATGGCAGCGCCGTCACGCTGCGTGATTGCGGCACGCGCGCATCGGTTTGATGATGCAAATCGCAAATCCTCACGCGCGTGCAGCGGCTCTTCTCAGCTGGCGCTGCAACTCGATCAAGTGGATTCTCTCATTGCGTCTGACTTGGCGCGGCACTGCCTGTTGCGTATACTCACATGTACCTAGCTGTATCCTGTGTTGGCGGTGACGGCTTACTGCTCAAGCGTCACGAGAGCGTAATCGGTTGGTCCAGCGCTCGAGCGCTCGCGGACAGCGTGCCTAAACATGCGCCAATGGCGCACAACGGAAGATGACGGCAAAGAGCGACAACGAGCACGAGTGGCTGCCAATGCACGCGCAGCTGGGCTCTACAGCCGCAACTGCAGCTGGTAGCGTTGACGCCGTTGACGCACTCGCACTCTTTGACGCGCTCGACGTGTTTGCCGAGCTGACTGCAACAGAACACCCGGAATCAGCAGCGCAGAGCGAACCAGACATCGACGTGCTGCGCGACGATGAAGTCCGTGCTGACGCGCCGTTCCGATCGTTCCGCGCGCTCCTTGGCTCGGACGCACCGCTTGGTGACATGCTCGATGCAGCTGAACTCGAAGCGATGCAGCTGCTCTTTGATCCGACGGTCGCTGACGCAGCCTTTGACACGACAGCGACTGCTGCACACACTGATACGCTACTCGAGTCTGGAGCGATGCCCTTCACGTCGACACATAGCAGCAGTAGAGATGTTTCGGTCGGACTTGCAGTCGCGGCAGCGCCTGCAGCTACGAAGCGCCAACCGGCAGCAACGACGAAGACAAAGACAAAGACAAAGAAGATCTCGAGTACGCAGCGTCTCAAGAACGAGCTCATCTACCTGCGCAACCGCGTGCGTGCACTCGACACCGAGCTGACGCAGCTCACAGCGCAGCAAACCAGCCGTACGACCGATACGTCTATTGGAGACCGCGACAGCAACTTGGTCGACAACTCAGCGGAGCGCGTGCGCTGGGCAGCACTTGCCAAGCGCCAGCGCGACGCCAAGCGCAAGGCCGAGACGGAGAACGCCATGCTGCGGCAGCGACTGCAGGGACAGCTCAAGTTTGCCAAGGCGCTTGAACGCATGCTCTGCAAGCGTCGGGTACGTGTGTATGTGTCCGCGATCGCTCTGTGAGCGCAGTCATACCAACACTGTCGCTAACACTCGCATGCATCGTGATCCGATGTGACCGGCAATCAGGTCTGGGACGGACTGCACGCGCCGACGAAGCAGCGCTTCGCAACGTTATCGGTCGAGGACGCAGCGATCTTTGACACAATCACACAGAGCGTCGACGCGCGTCTCAACACGGTCGACGCCGTCTTTGCTGCGCACGGACTCACACACAGCGCAGCACCGCGACGCGAGACGCGCTTGGCAGTCGGTGCGAATGACGGCGCGCTCTGCATCGAGTTTGTACACGCCGTGGTCGCACCGTTCGCGATGCACGCCGTCTCGCGCATCGTCTGGCAGTTCCTCCAGACCCCTGAGGTCGTTATGAACGACACAACACTCGCGGTGCGTGTAGCAATGCGAGTGGACTAGTGTAGTTGCATCCTATATTAGTGTGCTGACATGCGGCTGTCGTTGTCGCTGGTATCATCTGGTCCCACTAGAGCCGCATCGTCGAGCAGACAGACGACTTTGTGCTTGCAACGCAGTGCGTGACGCTCCGCGACGACCGATGTGCGCGGACCGTGTACTTTGCCTGTCGGCGCGTCGTGCAGCCCACACGCGTCGTGTTTGTGTGGGAGACGTTCAGTGCGAACGCAGTGCGTGGCGTCCCATCGATCGAGCTCACGTCGCGCGGAGTTGGCAGCGTCACGGCGCTTGAGCGCGGCGCGCTGCTCCAGTCGTGCGTGGACGTGATGCCGGCAATGCCAGATACCGATAGCAGCAGCGATAGCGACGCGAGCGCTGACTCGGAGTCGCTACGTCACGGTCAGTTCACAGAGCTCATGATCGCAGCGTACGACGCGAACGCGCAGACTGCGCGGCAGCTCATCGAGAACGCATTGCTCGACGACTTCATGACGACGACGGTCACTGCAGCGTAGCAGTCGTGGGAGTGATAGGGTGTGGTAGTGTGCGAGTGCTCGCTGACAAGTGCAAGACGACGACGCAGTGAATGGCATTCGATCACAGTGTGTGTGCACGCATTTGGCTCTACGGCTCGCAGCAACGACTAGCTTGATACAGCAATCGCAGTCTCACGACAAACTGGAGAAGTAGCAACAGGAGCAGAAGCAAAGCGAGATCGGCGAACTCGTGTGCGTCCAGTTTGGACGCTTCGTGGACGCTCAGGAGCACGCCTGCATCGCTCCAGCGCGTTGACTGCCACGTGCCTGTGACCACGAGTCTGCACGTCTGCATTTCACTCGACGTCATTGTCGTCAGCAGCAGGGTGTCTGCGCATGCACGCCGGTTGTGCAGGGCCAATCGACCGTGTCCTGTCAAACTGCGTTGCGACTCACATGTTGGACGATTGCTATCGTAAATTCGAACGTCCCGCAGGGTTCACACGTTCGACATTTGCGCGTATGAGCAGCTCCGATATGATGATGATTGGCACCGCGCAAGCGCAATTGCAGCAGCAGGTTGCTTGCTTCAGCTGCTGGTGTTGCGATGCAATGCAGTGGCCGTCGTCGTGGACAATGGAGCGCCATCAGCACATGCGTCTCGGGGATGCACGTGCGTTCCGCCACCTGTCTGAATCGCATTTGGCTCCATATTGGACAGGGCAACGACCATCTGCGACATTGCTCAGACTCGAAGCAACAGGTGGTAGTGTTTGCGTTTGCACTTTGCGATCTTGTGTTTTGCCATTGCAACTGTCCTGCAAGATCCCAAGTCTTCGTGCAAGTCTTGTGCTGTCCATTGGAGCAAGCAAAATGTACCATTGCGGCGGCTCTCTTTGTTGCTGGTGCTTACAAAAACGAGCACAACAAATGCAGTGTGTGTTTGCGTGTGCGTGCAGAGGAGACCGCTTCAGCAGCAGCGACCAAGAGAGGTGAAGCCGTCGTGCACCGAACTCAAGTAGCAAGCGTGCATGCAGATCTCCTTGTTGGTGCTGTGGCAACTTGCGCCTCAGCGATTGTCATTGCCACCACTTGCTTCACAACGATAGCTGCTATGCTCAACGATCGCTGCGTGCGCGTGTGTGTTTGGTCGGCACGCAACTCTCTCGCAGACGCTTCGATTTCACAGTCGCAGTGTTTGGATTTTCTTGCGATGACGCGATGCGAAATGCAAGTCCATGTTTGCAGCTTGTAATGTATAGCAGACACACGCATGTGCTGTGGTCAAGATCCAGATTTTCCTAATATTCACGATCAAGGGGTCATTTATGATGATGGCGCGCCGCGATGCGACACTCGAACTCTCGAAAGCGCGACCAACGCCATCGCCCCAGTCGAGTCGAGCCGAATCGCGCTATTAGCAGCGAGAAACACGAGCCGCGCGTGCGCGACGACGACGGAGGACGCGACCGACGGACATCGAGGCGCTCGCGATGCATCGCGCAGGAGAGGCGGACGCAGAGACATCTGCATCCGCGACAACAGCAGCAGCAGAAGCAGCGCTGTCGCGGTTAGTAGCGGGCGACGACAGCAACGACGCACAGCAGCAACAGTACACGCTCTTGCCCGAGCCGACGCCGAGCCACGCGTATCTCGACCACACAGCAGGTAGCGCGATGTCCCAGTCACCGTTCGATAGCATCCCGCCGATCGTCCCGGAGCTCGAGAGCATGGACCTCAAGATGCTCGGCGAGTGGCTCGACGAGTCGTTCAGCGACGGCGACGCTGGCGACGTGTCGAGCAGCAGCGACGCGAGCAGCGACTCGCTCCTGCAGCTCTTGCAGCAGCAGCAGCAGAGCGCCGACGCTGCAACTGCCGTGCTGCAGCACCCGCTGCCATCGTCGATGCACATCGTTTCACCATCTAGCAACAGCAGCAGTCGCAACAGTAGCGGTGGAGCAGCGGCCAAGCGGCCGCGGACAGTCGAGAAGCGGCAGCGGCAGACGACGCAGACTGCTGTGCGCGACCTCGCAGTCGTCCTGAGCGACGACGAGCACGGCAAGAAGCGCACGTGGGGGAACCAGCGCGAAGAGCTCGTGTACTTGCGCACGAAAGTCTGCACGCTCGAGAACGACTTGCGCGAGCTCAAAGCTGCGAGTCGGCGGCAGTTCAGCTCGACAACGACTGTGCGCATCACGGGCGGCGGCGACGGACCCAATACGCTCATTGCGTGCACGTCGCCCGGGTCGCTGTGGGAACAGGTGGCGAACCGCCAGCTCGACGAGAAAGTGCGCGCTGAAGTCGAGAACCGCAAGCTGCGGAGCATGGTCGAAGCGCAGATCCGGCTTGCAAAGCGGCTCCAGCAGCTCTTGCGGAAGCGGCAGGTACGCTGTTGGTCTCGCTAGTGGGATATTGTGATTGTGTGATGTCTTTCGTGTTCGATATTGCATTGCGACTGTATGGAAAGCGCTGCAACGGTCGCAATATCCCTCTGTATGTTGCTGTCCACGGTCTACTAACGATTGTCGATACTGCTCAGGTCTGGGAAGGACTCATGAACCAGCGACCCAAGTTCGCAACGGACCTCAAGCCCGAGGAGTCCAAGATCTACGCGTTCCTCGCGCAAAAGATCCTCGATCGGTACCCACACATTGACGCGCTGTTTGCGCAGATCGGGTTCCAGCACTTGGTCGGCGAGTTGCGGGAAGTGAACATGAAGTACGACGAGTCGGGTGGTGGTACCAATAATAGTGGCGACCACACACCCGGGGGGAGCTACACGAGCGAAACGAGCGGGAGCGAGAGCAGCAGCACGCACGGCGAGATGTTCCTCGAGATGAAAGAGTGCAAGCTCATGCCGTTTGACTATCGCGCCGCCGACGACGCGGTCTGGCGCTGTCTCAAGAACGAGATCATCACGATGCATAACACCTCGGCCACGGTGCGTGTGCTCTACTGTGTAAGTGCAACCCGCTCTCCCTGCTCTCTTTTGCTGTGCTGTTGTTTGGACAGACCCATGTACTCGCGTCGTACCAACGTTTTCTCTCTTGGTTGATACATGATGTACGCTACGTCTCTCTGCCATTTGATACGAACAGGTCATCGACAACGACGAGAACGTCTTGCGCGCAAAAGTGACGGTCAAGATCGCGGGTCGTGGCTCAGAGGTCGAGCTGACGGTCTGGACGATCTGGCGGCGCTTCAGCGAGCACGCGCGCGTCGTGTACGCAGTCGAGTCGATGGCGATCACCGGCGGCACGAACACACCCGGCGCTGCGATCATCCAGATCAAACAGTCGGCGACCGCTGTGATCGAGCCGTTCGAGGGCTCGAGCGCACCCGAGGCGTCGATCATCAAAGTGTACATGCGCTCGACGCCGTCGATCATCCAGGATTTGAGTAGCGTCGGTAGCGAGTCGCCGTGTGCAGTCGACCGGCACCCACAAGTCGGCATGCTCACGGACGTCTTCATTGGGTCGTACCATCAGAACATCGAGGCGATGTACAAAGCGATCGAGAATTTGCTGCTGAACGACATGCTCAGCGGCAAGCACGCGCTCGCGCGGTAGACTAGCAAGAAACGGAGCGCTGCGTGTCTGTGTCTGTGGATGTACCAAACGTGCTGTGTGCGATCGAGACGCTCGGCGTTGCTGTGTCTGTGTGTCGGTTCATGGCTGTTCGTCCATGCATGACGATGAGTACTGCCTGCTCGCTGGGACTTGCGCTCACGTTCGAGGGCATTCAAGCTCCATCATCAAAGGAGTTGCCTAGATCGTCCAAGCAGCCATATACGACAGAGCTGGCAAGTCAGCCCTCCAGTACTCGTCATACTGAAGAAATGTACAATATCTATGATGCGCGCGATTCGCTGCACTGCCGCGACAGCATACGAAAATAGTTAATCAATCCTGCTAATGTACTTCATGCCTGATTCGTTGCCTGATGGCGTTTGAGGATACAGAACAATGACCAGTTCATATAATACATACAATGTGATGGCAAACACCATTCGATTACTCGACAGTATTGCACTCAATTATTAACGCAGTGTTACAAAACACAATTGAAATACAGTTGATCAAAATATCGAATGAACATTAACATTACATACCATTTCTTCTACTCTAACAAAACTGCTTTCAACACGTCCATCGACTTAATGACACCTGCGTGTGCTAGTTCGCGACGCAATTAACCTATGAATATTGATTAGCGCATGGGCTGATCCAACATCTTGCATAGTAACTTGCTGTTTCTTTTATACAGCACATACTTCATGAGACAATGGTTTCTGTTATTCAAACTCGGATTTCGTGTTACGGACATGAACATTGCAAACTAAGCATCATTGATGTGACGCTTGTTGTAATCGAACATGAAGCCGCGAATTTGTCCGACCTACGACGAGCGATAAGACTAGACAACGGCAAATACGATCCTGAATTTGGTTCACCGATTATGGATAGTTAATTGGCTTTATCACATCTACGTAGCGTGAATAGTATACTTTGCCAGCTCTGTATTACATTTACTCGGATAGTACTATGATATGTCACATCATTTAGTCGGACTTATATTACACAAACAATATGCATGCGCAGGTCGTTAGACTGTCTACTAAATTTAGCATGGTTATTGTATGCAATGTAAGTGTGTACTCGACTCTGCTGAATATACCACTGTAATCTGCAAATTTTGCTATATTTTGATTGCATACTTTGCTTGTTTCATGTCAGTGTCCATCCACGCCAATCAAGCGACAAATGTGTGCATATCGCTGTTTCGTTTGCATCTGCAGTTGCGATGTGGACGCAAAGTATCGACGTTGCTTCGAAACGGATCCTATGAAACCGAATTGCTGCTTGCAGTACACGGCAAGCTGGAGTATTGCGAGCATCTATCCAGCAGCAGCTTATCGTTCATGCTCACCTCCTCCCTCTCCTCCACCACCCAAATCGAAACCTTGGCAGCAGCAGCAAAACC
The DNA here is from genome assembly GCA_023334275.1 of Globisporangium carolinianum. Taxonomy (NCBI): domain Eukaryota; phylum Oomycota; class Peronosporomycetes; order Pythiales; family Pythiaceae; genus Globisporangium; species Globisporangium carolinianum. The sequence continues at coordinate 12,507 of JAASGP010000132.1, read as the reverse complement.
CAAGCAGCAACAGCGTGATGATGTTCAACGGAGATGAGGATGTCGACTGCGCATGAGTGTTGCATTCACCTACTCGTTCGAAACAAAGACTTGCCATTTGTATGCTTGTGCGTGTCCTTGTTCGGACAAAGGTCTGAGGTCCTGTTTGGCCAACCTGTGGGTGCTTTCGGATGGCCGTTGATCCGCATCGAGCCGCACTGTGTGACTCGAGAGCACGCTCACTCGGACTCATCGCACTGCAACGCACTTGCATCATCATCAACACCGTCCTCGCCACTCCTGTCGCACCGTCAGTCGTGTTGTTTCGTCAGGCAAACTGCGGCGTTGCTGTTGTTTACCGTCGCTTGTCGCGCGTTCTGGGTTTGGTTTGCGAGCAATGCAGTTTTGGTTGTTTACGGTCTCGTTTTGATCACAAGACTGGACAGAAAAGTGATTCCCTTGATTATTTCATCAGCATGTTTTGTCCATCGACGAGTGGCGTCATCATCGCACGACCACAAGCTGCTGGACAAATCACGGTCCATCAACACCGAACGAACCTCGCAGACTCGAGGTGCGTGCACGATCCGCGGCGCAAACAACCGCGCTTTGACTACTCGCACTCGCTTCCGTTGTTCGCTGCCACAGCGCACAGAACCAGAAGCGCAGCGCGAACCGCATGTCGTCGCACGCGCCATCCGTCACGAGTGCCCTCCGCGCTTCCTCGCCGCCGCTAGCGACGCATACCACCAAGCAAGAGCTCACTACCGACGACGCCGACGTGCGCGCCTCGACTGCAATGGCGATCGTCGAGTTACTCGCGGCTGGATCATCATCGTCTGCCTCCAACCACACAACAACATCAACAACATCAACAATGCGAACAGCACGACCGAACGAGTCGAGGGAAGCGACTGCGACGCCGCCTTTGACCCCGAGCTTGAGTCCGCTCTGGGTTGACACGCGACTGCATCGCAAGAACTCGACGAGCAGCAGCGCGTCGAATGGCAGTGCCAGTGGCACGCCGATTGCGCCGTTCCCAGGGCTCCCGGCGCTGCTGCCAATGAAGCGGCCACTGTGGCGCACCGGCAGTACTGCAGGGGCCTCATCGGGCGACAACCATCTCGTGCCCATCCAGCCGCTCCCGTCGATCGCGCAGCTGTCCAAGCTCGCGATCTCGGCGACCGAGCGGCTGTCGCCGACTGCGATCGACGGCGTCGGAACTCGCAGCAGTCCAGTACTCACGCCGACGCTTGCGCCAGCACAGCCAGAACCAACACAATCAGGACGAACAAAGTCAGCAGCGCCGACGTCGGTGAACCACTCGCGCAAGCGACAGAAGGACGAACTCGACCGCTTGCGCGTGCAGGTCCAGGAGCTCCAGCGCGAGCTCGAGCACGTGCGGGCGCGGCTGCCGAAGCGGTCAGCACCGGCGCTGGTGGGACCCACCGGTGCTACTGGCTCTTCATCGGAGACATTTGCGTCACAGTTGCCAACGAGCGTCGCGGTGTGGGAGCGCATTGCGACGCACCAGAAGGAGCAGAAGAACCGCTCGGAGATGGAGAACATGAAGCTCAAGGCCATGGTCGCGGAGCAAGTCAAGATCTCGAAAGCGCTCGAGAAGCTCGTGAACAAACGCTGCAAGACGACGGTGCGAGGATGCTTGGACTTGGAGTTTGTATGCATTTGGATGGATGCTATTGGCGTGTAGTTTGCTGACTGCTGATTCTGCGTTCTGATTCGATTTTGTTGTGGGTCAATCACTAGCCACTCGAAACGACATTTGGCGCCAAGCGCTTGCGCGTGTGCGAGACCGACGAGCAGCAGATCTTTGACGCGCTCGCTGCCAACATCGACTTGCGGTACCGCCCCGATGGCGCTGTATTTGAGCAGCTCGGCGATGCTCTCAATAGTAGCGCAGGGCTAGCTGCGCAGATGATTCTCGACCCAGTGCACGGCCCAACGATGGAGCTGCGCGACGCGACGGTGTTCCCATTCGACGTCGAGACGATCGGCAACGCCGTGTGGCGCGCAATGGAGACCGAAGCGCTTGGCTGCGCTGACTCTATGGGCATGGGCGCTGTCGCGTCGCGCCTCATTCAGCACTCGGACGACACCGTGTGGACGCGCACGCGCGTGCCTCTCCACCAGTCAACGTCGGCTTCGCGCAGTGGCGCTGACTCGGAGCTCTGTGTGCGCGGCGTCGTCAAGCGGTTCACGGAGCGCCAACGCGTCGTGATTCTCTGGGAATCACTTGCCGAGTGTCTCGGCAACCTGCCGCTGCCACTCGCGTGTACTAATCCAGCGCTGCCGCCCAACGTCGAGATGCGCGACCGCGGCTGGTGCGTCATCGAGTCGCTGCCAGGGCGGATGGCGAGCGTCGTGCAGCTCTGTTCGCACGTCACACCGCGCGTTGTTGTTGGGAGTGCCAGTAGTACAACTGGCTCGCCAACTGGCTCTTTGGCCGACGGTGGCTCGCACTTGACGCTCCAGCACATGCAGAGCCTTGTCGATGCGCTCGCGCCGTGCTATCGCTACGTGTGGGACCATCGGCAGCAGGTCATGGAGAACATTCTGATGGAGAACGTCGTGGGGCTGCCACGACGCGATACGGCGCGTCATCACTGGAGCGCAGTTGCTGATGCGCCGGTGCACGCAGCTGCGCAGTGACCGCGCAGGACGAGATGGCGAGAGTCGGTCACTCTAGTGCGTCACTCTAGTGCGTCACTCTAGTGCGTCATTGGTGGGCGAGACGTTGTACGAAGAGCAGACCGCCGTGTAGATAATAGCAACCGCCTCGACGTGCTTTGCTAGCTGCGCTCTGTTGTGTGTGTGCATGATGTGAGAGAAGAGAGCACGTCGATGCATGCATGTCGATGCATGCGATCTGAGCTGCTGTTCGAACGGATGTGCGTACGGTATTCGTATTCGTGACTGAAGACGATATAAATGCAGCAAACAGCAGGCCCGCTATATAGCAGCAGCCAACAAAACGCATTCCCTCTCACTTTCGGCTGACATCGCACGCAAGTGATTCGTCCTCAGCACTGGGTGTAATCATCAGCGATCGCAGCAGCAGCAGCAGCAGCGTTCTTAGGGTCATCGCTCTCGACCGCTAGACGACAGACCACAGCGCGACCAACATGGAGCAGACCGCGATGGTGACGCCGCTGAACGACGACGTCGACGTGCTGCTGCAGACGTACGACGCACTCGATGCGTTCCTGCGCGAAATGGACGCTTTGGACAACGACAGCGAGTTTGCGCTGGCCGCACAACCAGCGCACGAGTGGCCAAGCAAGACAGAGCGCACTAGTGCAGTGCGCGTCTCGGTCACACCGACGCCGTCGCTATCTGGGTCGCGCAAGCGCAAGTTTGAGACGCGCACGAGCGCTGTCTTGACGCTCGCGACCGATGGTTTCACTTCCAGGAAGACGAGTGCTGCTGCTGCTATGCCAGAGCGGCCTGTGCGGCGACGGCGCCAGAAAGACGAGTTGCTGCAGCTGCGGCAGCAAGCAGCTGCAATGGAGACGCAGCTGCAGCAGCTCCAGGCGACGCTGCCAGCTGCGCGTGCACCGCGACCCGACGAGCTGACACCGAGCGCGCAGCAGTGGCAGCAACGCGCAGCAGACGCTCGGCAGCACAAGCGCGCGGTCGAGCAGGAGAACAGTCGGCTGCGCGACCTCACGGGCAAAGAGCTCAAAGTGTCGGTCGAGATCGAAAAGATGCTCGTCAAGTGCTACAACAGTGCGGTGCGTTGGATGCGTGCTGTTCGGATAGAAGGGCATTGCGAGCGGATATGTGATGTGCAAAGAGATCATGACTGACATGCATTGATGCTCTTATATCCGAATTGTGTTCAAACAGCTTGCGTTTCTGCCGTTCGGGAAGAACGAAGAGCTTGCAATCGAAGCGCGCGACGCCTTGCTGTACGACATGCTCGAGCAGAACGCAGACGCACGGTACCGCGCGCTCGAGCGCATGGACGTTGCGCTTGTCGCTACGTCATCGAGCCGTGAGTCGCGCATTGTGCACGCAGGTGACAAAGCGGCTGGTGTCGAGTTCACGCAGTCGGAGATCATGCCGTTCGACATCGAGTCGGTGCGCGACGTGTCGTGGCGCACGATGGCGCGCGACGACGCGGGGTTCTTCACCTGCAAGGTCCGTCTGTATGCGCTACTTGGTTTTGTATCGGATATGGGAGCAAACGAACAAATACGGACTGACCGAATTGTTTTGGCGGCTACGCCCTTCTATCCGAATAGCACGCGCGCGTATCCGACAACACAATTGCAGTGCACGCGCGGTTCACGGTCCATCGCGAGCGCGACGGCGACATTGAGCTCGACGCGCACCATGTGTTCAAGCGGTTCTGTACCGACAAGCGCACGACGCTGACGTGGGAAGGCGTGACGCAGTGGACCGTTGCGAGTGCGGATACACGAGCAGCTGCGACGCTGTGTCTCCCGACGCGCGAGACTGGCTGGGGCGTGTTCGAGCCGGTGCTAAACAGCAGCGGCAGTGCGACGCCCGTGACGCAGAGCCACGTGACAGCGTCGACGCTCCCAACGCGCAGCAGCAACGGCCGCGACAGCAGCGACGTTGCCGAGTTGCTGCGCGACCTCATAGTCCCAGCGATGGAGCAAGTGTTTGTCGCCCACGGGCAGATCATGGAGAACGCACTGCTCGACGACTCGCTGCGGCGTCGGTAGCGCGTCGTGTGTATATGGTCAGCATGTCGCTGGCGTTACCTACATTAGCAGCCGTGTATGTGCGTCTGCAGCGCATGCTGCTGTGTTTTGTATCTGTGTGGTCATTTTGATGAGAAGATGTCTAAATGAGAAAAGTCAGACGAGCATGTCTTGTACATTATCGATTGATTTGCTCGTTTTGTCGTCTACATTGTATGTGAGACGCAAAAGTATACTAACGTCGAGTACAACCAAATTCGTGTTATCGACAATACTACAGTCGTTGAGTCGACGCCCAGTTTATCGTCGCTAGTTCTCTGAACTGAACTGGAGCCGACATGGAGTCGTTCGGCCCAGATGAACGAGCGCGCGTCGCCGGCTTCGACGCGTTCCTGCTCGACGTGCTCGGTGACGCCGGCAGCGACTCGCACGCTGCGCTCACTCACGACGAGTCGTTCGCTGACCTCCAGGCGGACCTCGATGCGCTCGACGCGCTCATCGAGCAGCACGCATCGACTCCTTCGCCGCTTCTGTTGCCTGCGACCTCACCTGCCGATGCGCTGCCACACGTCGCTACCGTGGCAGCAGCACCCGTGACGGTCTCTGCACATGCACGTGCACCACTCGACACGAGCGCGAACGTCGCGGCGCTACCTGCGCCAAAGCCCAAGAGCGCACCCGGCGGGAACAACGCGCGCAAGCGCCAGCGCGAGGAGCTCCGGTCGCTCCGGGCGTCCGCAGCGATGCTCGAAGACGCACTGCACGCACTGCAGCACCGTCAAGGCACATCGTCATCGCCGCGATCAGCAGCACAGCGACAGAGCAGTTCGCTGTCGCCCGACCCCACAGTACGGGGGCGCAGCGGGCCGCAGTCCGTGAGCAAACCGTGTGCGACACTCGACGAGCACGCGCAGCAGGTCACGGCGCTCGAGAACGTGCACTTGAGCAAGCTCGTGGCCGACCACGTGCGCGTGACGCAGCGCTTTGACCGCGCATTGCGCAAGCACAGACCGCTTGCAGTATGTCCCTAGAGTAGTGCGAGCGCATACAGCAATCGACGTACGTACTGACGAATCGAATTGTGTGGGGTGTGCCTACTATAGGCTGCCGACATCCTTGCAGAAGCGCCGCGCGTTTTCGCACTCGCTGCTGCGCCGCGCCTCCAAGCGCTGCCGCTGCCGTCGACAGCACCGAGTGCGAGCGACCTCGACGCGTTCGATGCGCTCGAGCGCAACGTCGACGCGCGGTACCCGGACGTCGAGCGCGTGTTTGAAGCTGTTGGACTGGCGCATTGCAACACGAACGTGCGGGAAGCGCTGCTCGAGACGCAGCGCGCTGACGGTGTGCTGCTGTCGTTCAAGCACTCGCGGCTCGTGCCGTTCAGCGTCGAGTTGATCAACGAGACAGCAATCGCGCTCGGCAAGACGTTTACGGCGACTGCTCCGAGCCACGTGCGTGTGTTGCATGCATTCTATTCGCCATCGGCACTTGCACGCAAACAATCTACTCCAGACACTCACAGTCGCGACTTGCCGAGTACGTCTACAGGTTGTCAGACGAACAGGCTCGACCGTAGCGTTCCGCAAGCACTTTCAAGTCGGCGACGTCACGATCCGCGCGCGCGGCGTGTCGAAGCGGTACGTCGAAGCGACGCGCATCGTGCTCGTGTGGGACGGCGTGAGCGAGTGGCAGCGCGACGGCGACAGCGACGTGTTGACGATCGACGAGAAGGGCTGGGCGATCATTCGTCCATTTCCAGTGCATACCGAGAACCCGAAGGGCCAACCACCAGCATCGCCACTGAGTATGCTGCAGTCGTTCATTTCGATGACACCAGGCGTTGGCGCCAGCAGCAGCACACAGCAGCCAGCGCCCAAGCACATTGCAGTGCTGTCGGACGTCGTGCTGCCGTCGTACCAAGAGATCTTTGACGCGCGGTACCAGCATCTTGAGAACGCGCTCGTTGAGAGTTTGCTCCGACAGCGCCTCGTCGCGTAGCAGGAGCAGCATAGCGTGAATGGGGATGTGTCGGTCGGATGGACGGACGGGCGTCTATAGTGTCGCTCCGAGTGCCGACAGGAATACAAGCAAACAATCACAACAGCAGCAAGTGTCTGTGTCTGTACGAACGCTGTGCATGTGTGTGTGTGTGAGGGAGAGAGAGAGAGTGCCTAGTTGGCTCTGTGGACAGTTAGCAACGCGAAACGAGATGAGACGGTTGTGCAGATGTAGTTGAGGAACGGAGACCATGCGACTCGATGTTGCGAGTCACTGAATCAACCGCTTGGTCACGTCGAGTGCTTTAGCGCAGCCGCGAAGCGATCGACACAAACCGTCGAGAGGGACCGCTGACGATGGCGCATGCTGCCGTCATGACGAGCGTCTGACGAGAACGACTCGTACTGCGCCGAGTGTCTGCGACGACCCTAGCAAGCAGCTGTCCGCTTGAAGGCACGCGCAAGCATGGGACACTCAGCTGCGGTCGTCACGCGCGCCAACTACTGTAGCTGCTGCGATTGACATCCGACGCCAACATCGTGATTATGACCAAGGGATTACGATCCCACGTGAGAATGTAGGTCGTTGACTTGACTTTGATGGATATATGAGCAGGGCGGCGGTCTCTGTGTGTGTGTGTGTGTGTGTGGCGCTCACTCGCCATTCCCATTCGCGCCACTGCACGCACACAGACATCCGCGAACAGCGATACAGCTCAATGGCGCCACCACCGCCGCTGCCACCTCAGCCGCTGCTGTGTGTGGATGCACTCGCCCTGCATTCGGACAGCGGCTGCGACGACGCGTGGCTCGCTGCGATCGCAGACGAGCGCATCGACGACGTGCTCGTGCGCTTTCTCGACGACCTCGACACACTCGAGCACTGCGCGCCGATCGGTAATGACACTGCTGCAATCACAGCATCACCGCCACCGCTACTCGCACCTACCCACACAGTAGCGACCAATATGCCAACAAAGCCAACGCCACTAGCGCCAAAGCGCAAGCGCATTCGCGTTCGCAGTGCGACTGCCAAGTCGTCGTGGAAGCGACAGAAAGAGGAGATCGCAGCACTGCGCAGTAGCGTCGACGCACTGACTGCACAGCGCGAGCTACTGCTATTGCACCGACAGACCAACCAGCATGTAAGGTCATGTGCAGCTGCGGCTAGTCCGACTACGACTGACTGCGACAGCGCTGTCGTCGCGGATCTGAAGCAGCGCGTGCAGCGCGAGGTCGCGGCGCACCAGCAAGCGACAGTCGAGAGTGCGCGGCTCCATCGACTCGCAGCTGACGCGCTGCAGATGACCCGCAGCATGGAGGAGGCGATTGCGAAGCATCCGCTGCCATCGGTGCGTCGTAGCTCGTTGTGCTGTGTCGATATACGCCCGACCGTGTAGGTTTACGACTCGCCCGGATGTATACTCGACTCTGGATCGACCCCACTGACGCTCTGTATGGCAACGCTACTACTACCTCGGTGTGTGTGTATGACCTGCACACTTTAGACAACCGAGCTCCAGGACGTATGGCCCGAGCTTCATGCACTCAGCAACAGTGCCGACAACAACGGTGCAGAGACGATCTACCGCCGTCTCGAGCGCGTGTTGGACGAGCGATGCAGCGAACGGCGGCCGTTCGTCCAGCACGCGGCGTTCACTGCAGCAGCAGCAGAAGCGACAGATGCAGCAGCAGCGCTACCTCCTTGCGTCCAAGTCGGGAACCTGCGCTCGCAGGTGCTGTTCACACACGGGACGTCGGTTGTCGCGAACTCGTGGCTCGCGCCGTTCCCAGCCGACGTCGTGAGCGAGATGCTCTGGCGCGACAGCAGCATGGAGGAGCTCGTGCTGCGCGACAGCGTCATCAAGGTGTGTGCGTGTCAAAAACGGATCGTTGTGTTCGGCTAGTTCCGATTTCACTTCGTCTCAACGGGCTGGCTTTGTGTACACAGGTCGTGCAGCGGTTTCGGTCAACGCTGTACGTGCGCAAGCACATCAGCGTCCGCGAGCCGGACCGGCACGAGCGCGCCGCCGTGTTCATCGTCATCAAGCGCTACATTGACGCACAGCAGCACGTGACAGTCGCGTGGGAGTCGCGCGCCGAGTGGCCAAGTGCGACGGACACAGCCAACTTTGTCGTGCACGGTCACGGCTGGGGCGTCGTGCGGCCAGTCGCAGTCGACGGTGCAGGCAGTGCCTCGAGCGCAAGTATGTTTGTCACGTCGACAGTGCTCGAGCCGGACGTCTTGGTCGGCGCCGCCTCGGGTGCACAGCTGTCGGAGGCGCAGAGCAGACTGCTCGTCGACGCTGTCGTGCCGACCCACCAGCTCGGGTTTGCTGCGCGCGTCCAGACGCTCGAGAACATGCTGCTCGAGCTCTCGATTGCGCCGCCACGCACGTGAGAGAACGGCGAGCTGTTGTCGTCGTTGTGAAAGGTCGAAATCATGACATGCGGCCATGTTCAGTTTCATTATTATCCCAATACTATTGTCGAGTATCGACTCGTTTTACTGTTCGTCGGCAATAATCCAATAAACATGTTGCATGCTGATTTCATGGTACATGTGCCAATACACTCGACAGCCAAAGCTGGCGCGAATACAGCCAATAGACAGCGCGAGCGCGTGCACCTGGACAGTAGCACAACGCACACAGAGCCAAAAGATATCGATCACAGCACTGCGCGGCAGCGTCGAGGAGCGAATGAATGATGATGGCGGATGGTGCATGCAAAATCACGAGAATGTTGGTCGATATGACATGCAAAATGCAAATCATAGTAAATCATCACCGTAATCGTACTTAATCGACGTCAAAACCTGCACTGTTCGCATAATCACTCACACTCACTGACAGTCGTTGGTGGACTGAGACACAGGCGATCGAACACGCGCACTCGAAGGTTCGCTCGATCGTGCCATGACGCCGAGCGCTGCTGCTGTGTCCGCACCGCCGCCGCTGTCCACGGCGCTCGACGCAATCGATCCGTTCGACGTGTTTGTGCTCGACGCGCTGCTTGCAGACTGCCACAACGAGAGCCAGGAGCACGACCAGTCGCATGCGGCACAGACAGCGCTCGCATCATTCCTCGCCGACGTCGACACGTTCGACCACGATCTGCGCGCTGCGAGCGACTGCTCCGGCGGTTTTGACCTCACTGCTGCTGTCGCGACTGCACAGGTGGCGCTCCCAGCATGCACGCTCGACAGTCTCATTAGCAACAGCAGCAACAGCAATAGCATTGACAGCGCAAGTCCTAGCGACAGCAGCGCTGTGCCTTCAGACAGCAGCAGTAGCACTGGTCTCGCATCGACCGAGCGCCTCGCTGCAGTCGCGCATGCACCCTCACACACTGCAGCTGCATGTCTTCCGCCCTCTACGTTAGCACACCCTGCGTCGTTGACGCGTGGCAGTAGCAGCACCACCGACGCGCCTGCGGACCCGAGCCACGACGTGCTCGTCCAGACCGCGTTCTCGCTGTTTGCACAGAACCGCGCACTTGCATTCGCGCTCGAACCGGCGCCGCCACTCAAGCGCAAGCGGCGCATTCGCCCAAAAGAAGAGCTCGACACACTACGCGACACGGCCGCGAGTCTCGAGCGCGACCTCGCGACGTTGCAGGCAGGTCCAACGACTGCTGGGCTGTCAAAGCAATCGCCCGCATTAGGCAATAGCAGCGCAGTAGACGACAGTGCGCCGCTCGAGCGGAACCGCAAGCTCCGACGCACGCTCACCACACAACTCGCGCTCTCGACAGCACTGAGCGACGAGCTCCGCAAGACGCAGAGCGACCAGCCCGAGGTACAGTGCTGGACCTCTCTATCCCTGTAGTAGACTGCCTACTTGCTCACTAACCGCGCTCTATCCGGGTCCGATCCATACAGATCGCGCGATGGCTCGCAGCCGAGAAGCTCGGGCAGCACCTCACGCTCACGCCGGCTGACTACGCGGTCTTTCGCGAAGCGATCACCGGCAAGCTCGACGCGATCTACGCGCGCCTCGACGACGTCTTTGCAGCGTCCTCGAGCCGCAGTCTTGCAAACGCGCAGGTCACAGCGCAGAGCGCGCACGTTGCGATTGGTCCCGACAACCGCGCGACGCTCCACTTTCGCGACGAGAAGACCGTGCCGTTTGGCTTTCAGTCGGTCGCCGACGCGTGCTGGCGCATGGCGAAACAGGACGCGATCCGCGCAAGCGACGACGTTGGGATCGCGGAGGTGTGTACGATCTGTGTCTATAGCGAATTCGAGATCTCTATATTAGGCGCAGCCATTCATCATAGCGAGCCAAACTGACGTCGGCATGGACACGCTGTCAGATGCTCCGAACGACCGACGACGTACTGCTTGTCAAGAAAGCACTGCCGCTCGACTTTGACGACAGCGAGTCGGTCGCCGTGCCGGTGCGCGCCGTGTCGAAGCGGTTTCTCAGTCACGACCGCATGGCGTTTTGCTGGGAAGGCACGGCCGAGTGGCCGCGCGAGCTCGTCGAGCGCCACGGCGGGAGTCGTAGCACGAGCGTCCCGATGCGCGAAAAGGGCTGGGGCCTCGTTCGGCCGATTGCGTCTGGGCTCTGTAACCTCCAGATCTGCTTGCACGTTGTCCCTGGACTCTCGGACGAGCGTTTGCTCGATGCCAATGGCCCATCGCGCGTCCAGGAGCTCTCGGAACTTGTGCTACCGACGTACCAGCAGATGATGGCGTCGCGGTTCCAGATGATCGAGAACCTCTTGCTCGATGCGCATCGGTAGTCGCAGTAGTCTGTGAGCTGTCAAAATACCATGAGGTTCTACCACAAGTGCGCTGTGTGCATGTCGATTCGTCTTGTGCTTGGCGTTGTCGCTACCAATGGCTGTTGCGGTCGTTTGGGATGGTGAAGCGACAGAGCGTCGTGATGCTGGAACGAGAGTCTTGTGCGTGCGAATGTGGCGCAATCATCGTGATTCTCGATGTGCGCTAATCAAAATTGCGCCACAATCACAATCGACTCGAGGCGTGACAAGAGAGACAGCAGCAGTGTCACTGAGCGATTGCGCGATGGTCGTGCACACACAGTCGCTGCAGCGTTCGTCCTCGAGCGAAGCGTACGACGCGCTCACGGCGTTTCTCGCCGAGATGGAGGCACTCGATGGCATCGAGGCGCTCGATTGCTTTGGTGCAGCACCAGAGCGAGAGAGCTGCAGTAGCAGCAAGAGCGCAAAGACAGCAACACCACCTGCAGCTACAGCAGTATCAGCACCGCCTACAACAGTATCAGCACCAGCACCTGCATCAACACACGATGCAGCACCAACGACAGGCAAGAAGCGTGTCCGCGCAAAACAAGCGATCGACATGCTGCGTGGCGACGTCGAAGCGCTGCAGCAGCAGCTCGCAACACTGCAGGCAGCGAACGAACCAGAGACTACCGAGTCAAGCAGTCACAGCGACAGTGCCGATGCTGCATCGGCGAAGAAGAAGGCCAAGCTGCGGCGCTTGAGCTTCCCAGCGCTCGAGCAGAACCGACACTTGCGCAAGCTCGTTGCAGCGCAGCAGACGCTCTCGAAGCAGATCAGTGCCGTGTTCAGCAAGATGCAGAAGAAAGAGGTGCGTGTGTGTGTATGCGTGTCTGCATCACGGTTCACTGTGTGCGTCGATGCTGACGCCCCCACTTTCGACACGACGTCGCGATCAGGTGCAGACCCGCAGCGTGCTGCTATCTGACACAGCAGTACCGGACGCACCACTAAGTCGCGCTGACCTCGTCGTGTTCTACGACGCGCTCACGGGCAAACTCGACGCGCTGTACGCGCAGCTCGACGACGCGTTCGCCGACACGGACCTGCGCACGCTCGAGCAGCAG
>JAASGP010000131.1:0-36294 GCA_023334275.1 Globisporangium carolinianum | reverse complement strand
TGTGCACGGACCCCGCAACGCTTGCAACGTCGTACGTGCTCAGCATGCTCACGATGCTGCTCGCACTGCTGTTCCGGCGTAGTCGCGCACGCGTTGACACGTCACCCGACGACGATGTTGGCGGCGCTGGAATCGTTGCAGCTGCCGCAGCTTCGGCTTGCCGCACAGTGAGCAGCCGCTTCTGCTCGACGAGCACGGCAGCAGCATGGCGCAAGTCGCTCACAGACTCGGCGAGTGCGTGCGCAGCGCTGGCATTGCCTTTCGTGCGTGCCTCCTGCTCCTTGAGCGACAGCTTGTCGGCCACTTGCTGCACGCGCGCACCGAGCGCGACAGCGTCCATGGCGTCCATGGCGACAGGAACCGCGGCCATGAGCGATCTGCTCACGTGTCGTTCGTTTGCTCACTCTCCTCCCTTGTGTTTGTCGCACAATGTAAATGGTGTTTTTGAGACAGCTGAAAATATATATCCTTCATTTGTGATTAGAATCTTTCATCTCATTCGACGTCACACTAAGATCGACGACGGACAGCATGACATCAGCACGACAACCAGCAGCACAACAATGGACGCGTAATGGCTGTATATAAGCTACCGACAGACGTCATCGTGTGTGTCTCGTGTTTGCGGATCCATCACTTGCTGCTCTTTCGCTCGGCCTTGGCGTGCGCGTCCATGTTGGCGCTCCAGCGCTCCTTTGTGTCTTTCGGCATCACGGACTGGATGCTCTCGACCAGCACCGGGTCCTTCCGCAGCTCCTTCTGCACGTGCGCGACGACGCATCACATCCACATACAGAGAACAGCAGCAGCAGCTGTGTGAGCAGCACGCACGCCATGTGGTCGGACCACACCGTGATGCAGCACGACGCACCATGTAGCAGTTCCAGTACGCTTTGTACTCGTCGCGGCAGCCAGCTTCGCCATTTGCCTTGTTCTGCAGGAAGACGTCTTTGTACCAATTGTCAAAGCACAGCTCGTAGCTGTACACATACATACATACATACACATGCGAGCGCAACAAGATCGTCCACGCTGCATGTGAGTGTGCGAGTCGGATGCCAACGATACCAACAAAAACGCACTGAATACAGCACATGCACGCACACGCTGTCACACGTACGCTGCTTTCTTCTGCCAGCAGCCGGGCTCGTCTGGCAACTCGCGCGCGGCGTTGCGAGCATCTGCCATTGTCGTCGTCGTCGTTGTCGTTTGGAGCTGCTCGTTCCGTCTGCGAACGAAAAAGGTCACGCCACTCAAACGGACGGATTTACAAGGCGGCGCTCTATTACGAGCAGATACGATCGACATGCCCAAGTCAAAACGATACTGCTGATATCTGATTATCCTGATGTGGCTGTGTGCGAGTGTCTGTACGAGCATGTATGTGCGCATACAAGTGACCAGCTCTGTCGACACACACGTGTGCGAGTGCTAGCGGTCGCACTCACGTTTGTGCGATCGACAGGCGCTCAGTACGTCGCTCTCTCTCGTCCAGTCGCGCCAACAGCTATGACAATGACGACCTCAATGAATGACTCGAGAGCAGAGCGCGTCGCACGTGCACCTACCGCCCAGCGTACGCGGCCTGTCGCTGCGGCTGCTGTGGCTGGTCGTACGACGCGTGGCCGCGGTAGTCGCGCGGATAGTGGCGGCTGTTTGGCACACTACTACCGAGACTGTCGACACCAAAGCTGCCGCTGCCTGCTGGCAATGCTCCAAGCGACGCGACCGACGTTGCTGTCGTCGGTGGCGGCAGGAACGCACCCATGAGGAAGCACGTGTCGCACAGTCGCTGCGGGTCGACGAGCGCAAACTTGGGCAATGCGACGCGGTTCGTCGAGTGCGCGCCGCAGACGCTCTGGCCGCAGTTGCGGCAGTGGTGGCGCCGCCGCAGGAGCGAGAACGGCGTGACGCACACGTGGCAGTTGCGCGACTGCTTCCACCGCGGCGGGAAGCTCGACTGCGCACGCGGCGCTGTGTTCTTGTTGCCACCTAATGGGTCTTTGCGCCAGCTGCCATTGGTATTGTCGTGGCCAATAGTATTGTCACGACCAGTATTGGCATTCGCAGTGTGCGGCCGCATGAGCGTTGTAATGTCAGCAGCCGATGGATCGAACACGTCGTCGTGCTCGGTCGCGTACGAGATGAGGTCGTGCTCGCGCTGCTGCAGTCGCTGCTCCGTGAGCACGAGCGCGCTCAAGCCATTGCTGCTCTCGTTATTGTGGCTCGAGATGCTCCGTTGGCGCGAGCGGTCAGCACCCGGTTCGTTTGCGTAGATCGAGATCAGGCCGCTCGTGTGGGACTGCTGTTGATGCTGCGGCTGCTTGGGAGCGGACGCACGTCGCGGCCGCGATCCACCAGGTGCGCGCACCATGTACGGACTCTCGTTGTCGTTCTCGCTCTCGTCGTCGTCTTCGGGGTCGCGTCGGTAGCTGTTGGTGTGTTCGTGCTGCTGCTGCTGTTGCTGGTGGTGGTGTTGCTGGTACAGATGGTCGCTGTGCTGCTGGTTGTAGTGGTCGTAGTGGCGGGATGGCTGGTTCTGCTGCTGATGATGCTGGGTCTGGTACTGCTGCTGCTGCTGCTGTGGACTGCTGGGTTCGTAGTCGTTGCTTGCGCTCGTGTGGCCGTAGCTTTCGTTTCGGTGGAGCACAGCTGGCTGCTGCTGCGTAGCTGCTTGTAGGTCCTGCGTCGTCCCTGCGACGCGCAGGATCTCGAGGATGCGCTCGCTGCACTCGGCTTGGAGCGCGAGGTCAATCGGCAAGTGGCCTGCGTCGTTGCGCACGTGCACAGCGTGTGGGTTGGCAAACACGACTTTGATCACGACGTCGCTCGGGACGTCCTGGTGCAGACAGACCCAGTGGAGGATCGACATGCCGCTCGCGTCGGCGCGGTGCACGAGCGACCGCGACTCGCGCATTGCGCTGAGCAGTGCGTCCCAGTCGCCGTTGAGCGCATGCAGGAAGTCCGAGTCCATTGCTGAGGTGCCGTGTGGAGTAATGAGCGAGGTAGACTAGAGGATACGCTGCGTCTAGGAGGAAGCAGGGACGCGTGCAGTAGTAGTGGCGGCGATAGCAGAGCTTCCTGCAGGTACGCGGGCGGTCGCGTGCGTGGTCGAAATCGAGTGCGTGCTGCGCTGCGGCAGTCGATGTGTCGTCGCGCGGTCGCGAGGAGCAAGCAGCGAGCAGGTCTGTCTGTCTCGACTTGTCTGGTCTGACCTCTATGTGGACTGTTGGTTCTCGCTTAGATACGCGTATCTGCACGCAAAGTGGCCATTTTGGTCTATATTCGCAGCATCCTTCCGTCAAAGTATGCATTCTGTGTCGCGTAAGTGCGCTCGTCGTGTGGCGCACGCAACATGAAATGTGCATGACGCTCTCTTTGACACGCGAACTGAGCATGTGGTGCAGTGCTCTATAACGTAACGCAACCTGCTGCTGTTACTGCGTGTCAGATCCATTTGTCTGTTGTCGAGATGGTGGTGGTGGCGATACTGCTGGTATTGTTGTGCTCTATCATACTGAAGCCAGCGCTCGATACAGGGAAGCAAGTCGAAGAGCGCAATGCGATAGGAGCGGAGCAGGAGGTCGTTCAAGGAGGTCAAGCACATTGAACTGGCTTTGCCCATCACCGTGTGCCTCGTTGACATTAGCTTCGTTTTATTCACTATCAGCAAATCGCACATATGCACTTGCACGACATTCAACGCATGATGTCCAAGTGTGCCATGTGAACGAGCCGAGTTTCGCAGCAATGCAACGTAGCACAGCCAGAAAGTAAATGGCCCCTGACGCTCAACGCAGCAGTCTACTCATGTGCATGGGTGCGTCTCGCTGAAGCTGAACGTGACGGTGCATGCACTCGCGACAGGAGCGCGCTTGAGCTTGTGGTCGCGAAAGTGGTCAGCAGCAGTTGCGCACGACACTCGCATCAACAGTTCGCACTGCTGTTGGAACAGCGGTGCGAACGACACTTGATGCTCCATCTGCGCTTGGCAGCCACCTCATTCTGACCATGGAAGTGCGTGCGTCAGGCTTCATGGGAGTCACATGATTGTCCAGTGCGACGCAGCCGCAGTCGTGCGAATCCATCTCGGTGGCGAAACACCGACTAGTTGGAGTGACGTTGATGGCTCGACACTGCAGAACTCGTACAGAAGTGACCTCGTCGCGGATGGAGCTCACCTAAGGCGGACTTGCATGCAGCTTCATCACCTGATGTTGCTGCTTCAACGCAACTCGACATGGAGTCGCAGGATCAGTCGTATGGTAGGCTAAATGCAGGTATAAGCTGTCGCACATGTGTTGCAGAGTCGAACGCGACGCTTCAGGATCGCATTCGCCTTACAGCAACCAACTCAGCAGTCCACAGCAGACAGCAGCGAGATAAGGACACGTACGCGCACATCACTGCATCTCACAATGATCTCGCTGCTCGAGAAAGAGGCGCGCGATCCGGTCGAGGTGCTCCGTGTGAAGCTCAAGGACTCGACCGACACGTCGCTGCTCAACTCGCAGCTCCTGCAGGAGATCAAACACGACTACGTCGTCAAGCAGGACAGCACAAAGGGACAGCTCGATGCGTTCGTGCAGGCGCACGTCGACGAAATCGAGCGCGCGAGTGCGTTGCTCGACGTTGGCGACTCGGTCGCGCAGATCGTGCGTAACCTCGACGCACTTGGGCAGTCCTGTCGCAAAATGAACGACGAGCTCGGCGACAAGAAGCTGCTCTCAGGCATCAGCATCGCGCGGCGCAACCTCAAGGAGCTCGAGCACCAGATCGTGTTCTACGACGACATGCCCGCCAAGGTAGTATGGCGCATGCAGTAGTTGCTCAGACATTTCGCTCACGTACGACTGGCGTGCATGACTACTCGCTGCTGCTTACTGACTGTGTTGTGGCCGCGCAGCTCCAAGAGCTCCATCAATTGATGGACACGCGTGGCGACGTCGTCACTGCGTACGTCAAGTGGCAGGCGTTTGACGACTGGCGCCAGACAATGCTCCAAGAGGTGCGTCCACATACTGACCACGTATTGTCCATGTATTGAGCATACCAACTGACACTGCTCATGCCAACGCTCTCGTCCACGTGCAGCTCAAGCGCTCGTCGATCGACAAGTCGGATGAACTCGGCAACAGGTGACTCACTCACTGGCTGACTGACTCATTCACTGGCTGACTAGCGGAATGACCGACTGACTGACACTGTTCCTATGCGCTTATAGCAAAGCGCAGGCGCGCATCCTCGCGTCGATGGCAACGCGGCTCGATGCGATCGAGAGCGTCATCGCACGCATCCACACCGAGGTCTTTGGCTGCCTCCACCACTGCGTCGACGTCGCACAGCGTAACAAACCGCGTCTCGCCGACGCGTTTCACGTCCTGGAGCTCATGGAAACGCGCCGGCGCAAACTGATAACGTCCAAACACGCGTACCTCGACCATTCACTGCAGGCAGTGACTACAGTCCAGACACCGATACCTGAACGCTGCAAGAGCGAGATCGTGACGTACCTCACGACGCGTGCGACCGAAATGTTCCGCTTTGCCGAGCGGGAAGCTGGTCAGTCGACGTCGCCACAGTCACTCGACGGAGTGCTGAGCGCTGCAAACCACTTGCTATTGGACCTCGAGAGCGTCCAAACCGATGTCGTTGCGTGCTTCCCACCCGACATTGACGTCCTCCAGCTGTTCCTTACGACCTACAACACAGTGTTAGAAGTGGAGATCCCTAAATTAGGTATGCGACCGGATATCCGGACTGCCCAGCGACTGCAGCTCGTGCAGTGGATCGAGTACTACAACAGCGACGTGATCAAGTACAAGCGCGCACGGGCGTCGAGCGTCTTGGACGCGACGTCGCAGACGCTCATGCGCGCGTACCTCGATCAGATTACGAGCCAGATCCACACGTGGGTCACGAACATCTGGACACGCGCCGACGCCGACGCCTCTGACGAGTCAGACCGCGAACTCGCATCGACGCGGCCAAACGACATTGTCAACATCCTCAAAGCGCAGATCTCGATCGCACAGGAATGGTTGACTGGCCGACTCGTTGGCCGCGTCGTTGTTGCGTGTCTCGACGCGCTCATGTCGCAGTTGACGACGCGGTTCGAGCACCTGAGGGCGACGACAACGAGCGACGTCGTTGACGTCGAGCGT
Source organism: Globisporangium carolinianum (assembly GCA_023334275.1). Classification (NCBI taxonomy): domain Eukaryota; phylum Oomycota; class Peronosporomycetes; order Pythiales; family Pythiaceae; genus Globisporangium; species Globisporangium carolinianum. The sequence goes on along the minus strand of JAASGP010000131.1, from coordinate 30,130 downwards.
CTTTGCGCGTTCATCAACGACACGGACGTTCTCCAGGTCCGTGCTTGGCTTGACTTGTCTGTCGGATCGTCCGAGTCTGTGTAATGCCACTGACAGCGTTTCGGTGTATGTGACTCGCTAGTCCAAGTGTCCGGAGCTCGTCGAAGAGATCTCGTTTGCTGAGCGCGACGCCGACGAGAAAGAGGCGTTCGACATCTTCATGGGCGACGGGCTCGACACGACGTCAACAGCGATCGTCAAGCTCGGCGTTGCGACAGCCGAGGCGATTGTGCACCAGATCTTTCGCGAAGTCGAATCAGTGCGTTGCTGTGTATCTGCGTCCATCTCGGTGTCAACGTGTATGCGTCTACTCACAGTGTTCGCTTGTACACCGTATACGACGATGTCTATCTGGATGGATGGACATATCCTATATCAGGACACATCGCGACTGTGGTTCTCCAAGAAATGGGACGACAACGAGTCGGTCGTTGAGCCGCTCCTTGCGACGCTCGAGGACTACTACACCGATCTCGCGCACTGGCTCACGAGCGCATTCTTCTTTGCCAAGATCGTCCGGCTCTGTCTCGACGCGTGTGCGACCGAGTACGCAAAGCGGCTCTTGCTGCGGACGCACTGCATCCCAAACGCTGTCGCGACAGCTGCGCTCGTTGACCGTGACCTCAAGGTGTGTGTGTGTGTGTATATGCATGTGTTCCTTAGATAGTGACTGTCTGACCTGATTGTACCCTACTTGCCACACCTAGCACTTTGTCGCGTTCTTTAGCCGATACGCAGCCGAGCTCCGCCGCGCAGGCGTTCGGTCGCTCGACGACATCCAGCGCGCGTTTGGCGCAGTCGAAGCGATTCGCGACGCGCTGCTTGCGTCGCAGTCGCAAGTCAGTAGCGATGTCAACGACAATGCAAGCAGCAGCAGTCAGTACAGCGACGTTGTCGCACAAGTCGCAAAGCTCGTGCGCTCGAGTTCGACGCAAGAGGCGAAGACGAGCGACGACAAGAGCAGCAAGAGCGACAAGACCAAGGCAACGACCAAGAAGCAGTCAAAGCTCAAAGCGTTCACGGCAGCCAAGACGGACAAGAAGACCGACAAGAAGGCTGCAAAGGCTGCTGCAAAGGCCGCAAAAGCAGCTGCTGCAAACGACGCAAAAGCGTCGACGACCCGCACGAGTTCGTTCCCGGACGCATCGGCAGGTGCAGACGACGCAGACGACAGCGACTTTACAGTCCAGAAGCTCAACATGAGTGACTTTCTTAGTGCGTAAGACAGCAGTGACTCCAGTCAGTCAGTCAGTTGGCTTCGTAGCTCTTCGTTTGGTTCGTTGGTCGTTTGGGTCCTACTGGACGATCAACTATAACCTGTCGTTACGGTTACGTTCACTCAGTGATCGCGTCAAATGCCTGAATGACACTCGCTGGCGCCTGCACGAGCTCAATGAGCACGCCTTCGCCCGAGAGCGGCGCTGCGTCGTTGCCCTTTGGGTGGATGAACACGACGTCAAAGCCAGCTGCGCCTTTGCGGATGCCGCCGGGTGTGAAGCGCACGCCCTTGGCGGTCAGTGCCTCGACCGCAGCTGGGAGGTCGTCGATCCAGAGCCCAATGTGGTTGAGCGGCGGGACGTGCACTTTCGGCGACTTGGTCGCATCGATTGGCTGCATGATGTCGACTTCGACTGCGAACGGACCGCGGCCGCACTGCAGAATGTCTTCATCGACGTTCTCGCGCTCGCTGCGGAACGTCCCTTTCTTCGTCAGTCCAAAGATGTCGACCCAGAGATTGCTCAGTGCCTGCTTGTCCGTGCCGCCAATCGCGATCTGCTGCAGTCCGAGCACGCGGAAGCTCGACTTCTAGTGATTGGGATGGCGTGTCAGAGCATTGTGACGTGAAAAGCAGGCAGTGAGCGACGTGGATGAAATCACAAACACACGCACGAACATGCACTGACACATACGTTGGCGCGCTGCTGGTACTGGTGCGCGAGACGCGGCGTCATGGCGATGCGCTGCGCAACACGTCGAGCCCACATGGTTGTTGCTGCTCCTTGTTTGGCGGTACAGACAAATCTGAGGCTGCAAACAGCGTTGCTCGAATGCGCGAGTTTGCAAATGATGTAAACGACTCGATCATACAAAGAGCAGGCTGTTTCGAACTTCAACGTGATATTCAGCAACCACTTGCTGACATTTGGGCATCTCAATTGCCAACCGTGCACCATTACGTGAATGAATAGAAATGAAGAGAAACCATTCGCTGATTTGGTGGACTATTAGGTAATCGTATTGCGTATGCAGTGAAATCGCATTGTCGGATAATGCGATTTCACGGTTGAGTATATCCGATTGCGTAATGGCTACTCAGTCCAACGAATCAGCGAATGGACAGAGCATTGATTGCAGTAAAATTCGGCTTACTTTGCAAACTGCCAAACGGCATTCACAAATTACCACATGCCATTTGCAAACTGACGACAACAGTGCCGATCAAATCTCAACGAGCGTCAGCGGCTGGTCGACGCACAAGCCTGTGCGTGCGCACGAGCGTTGGTATTGCATCGACAAACACACCGAGCACGATGAGCGTGCCGCTGCCGGGGAACTCGACGAGCGCGACTGCAGCTGCGATCGCGCTCGCTGCGTCGCTCGCACCGAACACCAGCGGTAGTGGCGGAGCAAAGCGGCGCTTTGCCGACCCCGAGTACATCGCAATGTCCGAGTTCCTCAACACGGTCGGCGAAGTCGACGACCAGGACCCAAACAACGTCAACCACAATGGCAGCAGTAACGCAGTGGCCACCACCACTACCACCAACAGCAGCAACAATGGTGGCATGAACAGCACAGCGCAGCAGCAAAAGCGTGCGCGCACATCAGCTGCTGGCGCACCGCGCCGATCCGCACAAGCAGCAGCCCACGAGGCTGCCGCACGACGCGACCAGCTCGTACCAGTGACCAAGAACCGAGGTGCGTCGCGTCTCTAATGCATCCACTGCTGCTGCTGTTCATCCACGCACGCACGTTCTCACTGCAATGCTGCTGTATCACGTGACCAACTTGTCCACACAAACAGAGCCACATCGTAGCCGCACAGCAGCAGCGAATGGCGCGCGGCCACACAGCGACACATTGGCTACTACTGGCGACCGCAAGACGTATGGGTACGTCGTGCGCAACCATGCAGTCGTGTATCCATGTCGTATCCCAGCCACTCACGCCATCGCATCTGCTACCACAGCGACGACGACGTCGACGTCGACGACAACGCGAGCGACCGGAGCGACAAGAGCAGCAGCGGACGCCACGCAGCGTCGTCGCGCCACACAAAGCTCACGGAGCTCGAAGCGCGCGTGCGGAGCCTCGAGCGCGACAACCTCCACCTCAAGCAGACGCTGTTGCTTGGGACAAACGGCTCGGTCATGCTCGCGGGTCACAGCAGCCGCGAGACGACGCAGCGCCTGCTGTCGGAGCGCACGAAGATCGTGACCGAGATGGTCGAGCAGCTCAACGCGTCGTTCCTCACGATCGGCGACGCGTCGCGCGTGTGGCACCAAGATTGCCGCATCGGCGTCGGTGTCCGCGAGTGGGACGCGTTCGGGCGCCTGCAGACGATCAGTCTCTGGAACATGATCCGCTCGATCTTTGCAACGATCGCAGTCGACATTGTCGAGCTCCGGCCGCACTTGCCCGATGGCGAAATGGTGGGTTGTGCCTATATGAGTCAATCCCATATGCTACACTACCTGTTGACTGACAGGATAGTGGTGTGTGTGCCTCTATGGCAATAGATCCTGACAAAGTGGCGCATCCAGGGCGAGATCGCGTCGCCGGCGCAGCTCGAAGCCGTGTGTCTGTCCGAGGACTGTCCCGCGACGATGAAAGTCGCGCTCATGGCGATCAAGTCGAGCGACCTCACGTTCACGGTCACGACGTACGTCATTTTCCAGGACGCGCACATTGCCGAGCAGCACCACTGCTGGGACCAAGTCGGTGTCTTCAAGCGGCTCTTTGGCGGCGAGATTCCTGCGACTGTCAAGGACATGCTCCGGATTACTGCCGACGACAACCAGTGACTGTTGGTTGCTCCTACTGCAGGCAATATCAATCTGTTACTACTGTAGGATCGCTTGAGTCTGTAAATGCTCTTTTATCGTTATAACCTAATGTAGATACCACTTTCGATTGCAGATATTCGTCGAAACACAGCTACCTACGTTAGAGACCACGTGGTCCTCAGCGCTGCACACCAGCCCATTTCGCCATGATGTAGTCGCCAAAGCAGCCGCGCGCGTCCTTGACTGTCCCGTCGAGCAAGTTGTTGAACGCCTGGGCACTCGTGCCGCCGTGACCGCCAATGCGCTGGTGCTGCGGCGCAAGCGCTGGGATCACGGCGTCAAAGTCCGGGTAGTAGAAAAACACCATCGAGAGCCGTTCGCGGTCGTCCGCAACGACGCGGTGGATCGGCGAGACGCACTTGCCAGCTGTCACGAGCGAGAGGTAGTCGCCTGCGTTCGCAACGAGCGTCCCTGGGACGTACGGCACGTCGATCCACTCGTCGTGGTGCAGGACCTGGAGGCCACCGACCGGGTCCTGGAGAATGAGTGTGAGGAAGCCCCAGTCCGTGTGCGGACTCGAGCCAATGAACTCGAGGCCATCGGGTGCTGGCGCGCCGAATGCCGCGTACGGAAAGTAGTGGAACGCGCGCATGATCGAGATCGTGTCGCCCTGTTCGCAGAAGCGGTCGAGCAAGTCGGCGTCGTCGTACAGACGTGCGCTCAAGTGGCGCGACACGCTGCGCGACGCGTCGACCATGTGCGTAAAGAACGTGTTTAACGTCGCTTGGTGTGACTTGCTCCAACGTGCAGTGTCAGCGTCAGTGCCTATTTGAGGGCCAAGCGATTGCGGCCACACGTTGCGACCTTGCAACCCATTCGCAAACGTTGTGGTCGCGTCGTCCCACTCGTAGCCGTACGAGAACGCCTCTTTGACTTCGATGCGCTCAGCGCTGCCGCTCTCTTTGCCAATGCCAATGTACCCGCGCGTGAAGCCCTCGCCGTTCTGCACGACTGGGATCGCGGCTTTTTGCGATTCGGGCAGTGCAAAGAACGTCTGTGCACTTGCAAGCGTTGCGGTCTCCAGCGCCTTCGTGATGCCGTGGCCTGCGTGCAAGAGAGGTGGTAGAGCGATCGATTGCGTCGTCTGTGGTCAGTGACAGCAGCGATAGAGCATGTGGACGTGCTGCAGCAGACGCTCGAGCAGAACGTCGCAGGCGACGACGACGACGCACCAGTGAGGTAGCAGCAGCCGTAGTCCTCGAACGCCTGGGCGAGCTTGCCGCTGTGCGCGTCGTCGTCGAGCGAGATGATCGGCAGCGTCTTGGTGCGTGACACTGCGGCGCTACTCGCGACCGACGCAGAGCTGCCGGCGCGTGCAAGGGGCGTCTGCTGCGTCCCGCAGCGCGCAAGCGGTCGAACGTTGCGCCACATCGACTCGGCTGATGTTGTTGACTTGATTGACGTGTGTGGCGTTGCGTTGAGGTTTGTGTCAGCGAGAGGTTCAGCAACTTGCAGTTGGACATCTACATACTGCTGTGAAGCTACTAGTAGAAGTGTATTATTCGCAGCAGCAGTGATGCCTCGATTTTGTCGCTAGCGAGTTCCTGCCGATTGCAAATGCACACGAAACGTCACGACAACTGCAACAATCAAGACTCGACGACGACACGAACATGGCTGCACCACGACGCAGCGTGCTCAACGGTGCAAGCGACTGGCAGCGCGAAGAGAAACTCAACCAGCAGCGCGACTATGCGGCGCAGCTCCAGGAGCAAGTGCGACTCAAGAATGCTGCGGCCGAGCACGCCAAGGCGCAAAAGCTGCATGAGCAGCGCCTCGAACGCGAGATGGTGGTACGTGGTAGGCATCTACATACGGCTCGCAATGCAGCTCTTTGATGTGCGTATGCAGATGTGCAAAGGGCGTGACGTGTACGTGTGTCAATGCATGGCGTGTGGTACAGGATCGCGAGCGCGCAGCCAACACAAAGCAGCGATTCCCGCAACAACAGCAACAACAGCAGCTCTCGCCGAGCAAGTCGCCAACGCGCGCAGCGTCGTTCCCTACTGCAGAACCCGAGATGCACCACGCGACGACAGGACTCGGTGGCAGCAACTCGCCAGTCAAGACACAGTGGCTCGCAGGTCCGCATGCGTCTGGACAGCACCAGCCCTTTAGCTCGATGCCGCACATGACAGACCAGCAACACACCACAGAACCGCAGCAGTATCACTTTGGTCAGCCACAGAGCTTCTCTACCGCCAACAACAACAACACTGGGTCGCCAACAAAGTTTAGGCACTACCAAGCACTGCAACAGCCACCAGCAGCAGCAGCTACGTACTCGTTCTCGAACACACCATCGATCTTCGAGTCGCTGCTGCGCGAGACCGAGCAGACGATAGCAGCAGCGCAGAGCAGTGGCGGCACGTTTGACGACGCGCTCGTTGCGTTACAGCAGCTCGGGAACGATGTGCGTGCATGACGGACTGACAATGTGTGTCTGTGGCGTTCGCCACTATGGACTCATATGCGTCAGTGTGTCTATTGCCCTCGCTCTCGCTATACGTCGTGATGCGCAGATCGAACGGACGTGGCAGACGCGTCGCACTGCTGCCCACGTACGTGACGCGCGCTGGCTATCGGTCCCAACAGTAGCAGATGTGCGTCTGACTGCGAGACTCATGCACGTTGCAACAACACGCTGCGGTCCACTAGCACACGTACGTCAAGCCGAGCTTCTTGCTGTCGCCAGACGACGTACATGCTGCAACAGCAGCAGCACAAGCCAACGCAGCAGCATCGCCAGTCTCTCCCATACGAAGTCGCTCCGAGTCGCCTGTGCGGCGAAACGAAGGCGGTAGCTCGCCACTCAAGACGTTGTTGTCGCGCTCGGCTGCTGGCTTTGAGCTTCCGGTGCGCTGTAACGTATAGGGTGTGATGGTAGTAGATGTGCTAAGCAGCGTGGCTAACGCTTGGTATGCGTGCCATTGCACAGGCGACCGACCGAGAGAGCGACAGCGACGAACTCGAACTCGGACTTGCGGACGACGCGAGCAACCAAGACGTCGAGATCGGGTGCGTCTGTGTGTGTGGACGTGTACACAGCCTAGTGCGGCAGACGCACTGTGTCGTGAAGCTCATGTGTGACGATGCGATTGCATCTAGTGGTCTGAGCGGCGAGAGCGTGCTGATTCCAATCGCGCAAGCGCTTGTTGGCGAGTCGCCGGAACGCATAAGCGCATCGAGTCTCCAGTCGCCTGCGCTGCGCCACGACAGCGAGCTCCAGGCGTTTACGAGCCGCATCGGGTGACATCGAAGAGATGGGACAGCAGCACCACAACTGATCAAGTGCGTAGCAGCAACCAAATGCAACGACAGCAGAGCGACAGACCGTGTTCACATCGTTCCGTCGTTACTGCGCAGTGCGCTCGTTGGCTTGTTGTTGCTGCCCAACAGCGCCGACTACGAGTGCTATTGCTGCCGGCTGAGCGCAGTAGTGACATCGTGTGGCGGCGCGCCGTCGTTCGTTGCAGCGCGGCGCATTGGCGGCGTGACGACGTTCCCCAGTGACTGCAGCGCGGCTTTCGTCATCTGGATCCCAGGGCACACGCGTCCACCGCACGAGCAGCTGCACCGAATAGAGCGTCAGTACGTAGTAAGGATACAGCTATCCAGCCTGCGTATACACACGTATACAGACATACACGCACCTCAAGCCGTCCCAGTGCCAGTGCCCAACAACAGCGTTGCACGCGCTGTTCGGACACGCGATCGCACCAGTCGGCGCTGCTTGCATCGCGTCAATGAACCACGCCTGCGGCTCGATGAACCACTCGTCGCACGTGAACGCAGCAAGCGCCTTTGCGTCTGCAGCAACGAGCGCCGCGACGCGCGAGCGGGCAGCTGTTGCATCGAAGCTTGCGCGCTCGAGCGCGTGGAGACCAACGTCCCACGCGACCGCGTTCTCGCGGAGCGCAGTCGCATTGAGCACGAGCGGCGGCTCGTACTGGCTCGTGGTATGTTGTGCCTTCTTGTCGCTACTGCTGGAATCGCCACCTGCTGCTGTGTGTCGATGCTTGTCCTGGTCTTTGTCTTTGCTACTGCTGCTAGTGTCTTTGAACCGGCGTGTCGTGACAGCGAGCGCTGTTAGTGTGCGCCAGAACTTGTCGCTCGTCCGATCGCCAGTGGCGACGGCATCGTCCTTGTCGACTCGCTTGGGTTTGTCGGTCGTCTTGTGGCTCTTCTTGAGCACGCCACTGCTGCTGATAGGGGACGGTGCAGCGCTGCTCGAGGCACTAGCAGCAGCCGCTGGACTTGACGACGCACGTGGCGTCGACTTGTCAGAGCCAGTTGGTGAACTCACACTCGGACTCTGCGGCCGCAGTCGGAGCTTCGCAAGCAATGGCGTCTTCTTCGTACTCGGTGCGTCCACGTCGTTTGCAAGCGGAAGAGGCGATGGTGGCAGCGGTGGCTGGAGCGTCGCCATCGACGGACCAGTACTGACAGCGTCCGTCGCTTGTGGACTTGTAGCACTTTCGTTGGCTGCGTCTGCTGTCGGCTCGTCGTCAAAGCTCCATGGGTCGTGCCTTGCTTTGCCCCTTGTCGTCATTGGCGGCTTTGACGTCATGGATGACGTCGTCGACACCCCATCACTACACCAGTCGGTCGCCGCATTGTGCTGCACGACAGCACTTGCACAGAACAGGTGCTCGCCACACGCGCGGCAGCCAAGCAGCGAGCCCATCGACCGCAGCGCTGGCACGAACGTCGCGCGCTCCGCAGTCAGCGGCAGCGAGAGCGCAAAGCCACTCGGAACCGAGCCAGCGAGCATCCCGCGGTCGTCGCAGCTTGCGGCTTGGCGGACACGCAAACTCATCGACGGATGCGGCGGCGTCCCAGGCACAGTCTGTTGGGAATGGGAATGTTGGGACTGGGCGACCCGATGCTGCCGCCGCTGCGTCTCGCGCGCCAAGCTGTCGTCGATGCGGCGCTGTGTGAGACTCGTGAGCTTGCGCTGCAGATGCAGCTGATGCGCAGCAAACACGTCGCCGCTTGCGCGTTCGAGACACCGGAGCTGCGCTTCAAAGCCCGCGTTGAGTGCGACAACCGGTCGCAACGTGCGCACGTGCTCGACTGCTGCGTCAAACGAGCGCTTGTCTGTCGTCATGAGGTACGCGATCGCGACGGCTGGCGACCGCGATCGACCGCCCGCACTGTCGAACACATAGAGCCAAGTCAGGATGCCAGATAGGCGTGCATGGCTGGTCGAGCAACACGCACGCACATAAGCGAATAGACATACCAGTGCACGAGGACGCCGCCAGCGTCGACGCCAGCTTGGAGGAAGAGCGCGCAGACTGGGAGGCAGCTGAGCAGGTTTGCGTAGTCCTTGTCGCGGATGCTCACGCTCAGGTACGTAAAGTCGTGGGGGAACGTCGCGGACGCGCCAGCGAGGTTGAGGATGTGCGAGATCTTCCTCTCCTTGAGCGCGTCGACGTTGAACGCAGCGTGGATCGAACCGACAAACAGACCGGGTGCGACCTCGACTGGGACGTTGTCCTGCACGATCGACGCCTGGAGCTTCAGCCCCGGTGACTTGCCCATGCGCATGATGCCGATAGCTCTTCTGTGCGTGATTCGAGTAGGTGGATTGGCAGCAGCAGTAGCAATCGAGCGTCACGTTGTCGACGAGGTGAGCAAGCGCGCAGTACGCGGCACGCGTCGATGTGGATGTGATGATGTCCTTTGTCGCTTACGACGACGCGACGCTTCAAAGAGCTAAAACTAGACTGCTGCACGGTTTCATGTGCGACACTTCTTCCGATTTGTTCTTTCGACTCAGCATAATGTCTTAATATATGTGCTAATTGCAATGAATAGATTGAGCATATTTATGTGTTCACTCGCTCATTCACATTTAGTGACATTAGAGATGAGGATGACAGGAAGTCGACGATGATGACAGACACGCAAAGAGATAGCACATTGACAACTAGTCGAATTGATCGATGTGGCAAACGTAAACGAATAGTGCAGAACTGCGCACAGTCAGCAGATGAGGTGGCTCATCGTGACGTTCAGGTACGTGAGGTGATCGACGACGCTCGTGCAGCCAAACGGCGAGCACGCATTCGAGCACGTCACGTCTTCGCCATGCTCATCGTCGCACAGCGTGTAGCTCGACTGGAACTCGTCATAGTACACCTGCCGTGTGTACAGCATATCATATACCAGCGAGCCACAGGGTCGTCAGTAGCCATGCAAACAGCCAGCTAGTCGACCACAAACAGCACATATGAGCCTACAAACCTCGCGCGTCACGTGCTCAAAGCCGAGCCACGTCGGTGGCAAATGCGGCACGACGTCGCGAAAGTGCGTGACGCGCCACACGTCAATCGACGAGTTACGGAGCGCTGCTGTGAACGCCGTGTTGCCAGCGCGCGGTGCGCCGAACGTCACGAGCGCTGCGACGTCAACGCCATCGAGGAACGCGAGCTCGAACGTGCAGATCGACGCAACGGCGGCGCCGAGCGAGTGGCCCGTGACGAGCACGCGCGCAGTCGGATGCGCTGCAACGAGCGCACGGACGCGCGGCACGAGCTCAGCAGCGATCGAGTGGTAGACCCAGTAGAAGCCCTGGTGCACGAGCACGTTCGGGTATGTGTGGTACGCTTTCTTCTTGATGAACGTCATGTTGTCGAGCCAGTTGGCGAGGTCCATACTCCCGCGGAACGCGACGACAACCGCATTAGCTGCGCGGCTGTAGCCCGTGAGGCCCTGGAAGCTATTGCGCGTGTCGTGCACGACCTGCACGCTCTCGAGCGGATCAATGAGTGTACATGGCTGGCAGCTCCAGTCGACGATGTTCTGCGCCTGGCAGTACGACACGGACGTGACGTGCGCGAGGTATAGTGCTGCTGACTCGTTGTACTCGGCAGCCGTTGCGCGTGCAATCGGTTCGATGCGCAGTGCAGGCGGTGCCAATGAGGCTGCAGTGCGACCGTCCAAGTCGTTGTCGAGTGCGCCGCGCATCAGTGGCGACATCGTGACTCGTGTTGACGATGAGTCGCTGGTCTTGGCGCCATGGAGCCACGATGTGATCGCTTGCAGACTGAGTGCGGACGTTGCAGGACCGAAAGCAGCGGTAGCGTCTGTTGCAGCGTGTGCAGTCGCAGGTGTGGCTGTTGTCGACGCTGCGAGCGCGAGCACTGTGACCCAGAGCAGTACGGTCGAGAGCAGCGTTGCGAGTGCGACAGTGTGCGCTACAAGGCGGCGCGTGGCTGCCAAGACGCTCCTGCGGTGTGTGCGTTGCTGCTCAATGACCATCGTTGCTGCTTACACTGTGTTGTGAGCGACTGTCACCACTAGTGCTGTTGTCGTTGTGGACGACGCGCTTCTCTTGTGCTCGCTCTCGTCCGCGAAGCCGCGCAGGTGCTCGCTCGACGGCGTTCTTGGCTATGACACTCGCTCAGTTGAAGGTCGTTGCAGCTGTGAAGACGAAACACCTTGGATACGTCACTATCACACTCGTTTGACAACCACCATCATTCTGCGTGCGATTCGATGCGGTCACGCAATGGCTCGATTCTCCTGTTTGCATGCACACCTCTCCTTTTGTTTGGATCGTGGCATCTGTGTGTCATATCTGCGAATCCGCGCACGACACCGCACCAGCAGCAGCAGCAGCAGCAACGATCAAGAGCGAGCGTAATGGAGACCCCTGCCTCTGTCATGCCGCCTGCCACGGCGCCTGCGAGCACCTCGACCGCGAGCAACGCCGCTGTCACGACAGCCGTGCTCAAGCAACTCGCGGCGCTGAGTCGCCAGACGCCCGAGCCGTGTCCGAACGCTGACGTGCTCGCTGCGACGCTCGCGACCGTCTCGCAGTCCTACGCTGTGCCGGTGCCGAGCCACTCGGCGAACGCGATCACTGCAGCGCTGCACCGCGTGCGCCATGCACTGCAGGAGCACCGATTGTACGCCGAAGTCGACGCTACGCACGTGTACTCGTCGACGCAGCGCGAGCCGCTCGAGCGCGGTCTGCAGCTGCTCTGGTCGCACGCGACGACGTACATGCTGCACGACGCGCTCATTGACATTGTGCGCACGATCGACTCGCTGCCGCGCGCCATTTCGTTCTGGAAAAAGCTGCGTCGACGCCACGTGCGCGCTGCGATCGTCGAGGGTCCGTTCGAGTGGCTCCTGCCGAGGTGCGTGCTTTGCTATTGCGTAGTATAGCGTCACAGCTGCTGCTCAACCGAGCGTCGCGCATGTCGAGGCTGGCAAGTGACGTCGCTGCTGGTGTGTGTATGTGTCCATGTACGTATGCGACAACAGCTCGGAGCGCATTTCGATCGACGAGAAGATCAAGAGTCTCGAAGCGACGCTCGACGAGCACCTGGTGCGTCTACGTCGCTATCTGCTGTCTGCGTCGATGTGGCTTCTAGGCTTGTTCGTCCATCCATTGCTATACGAGTGCGACTCGAGAGAGCGCCACTCACTCACTCACGTCATTCGCTCGCACGCACACACACAACAGCGCAAAGTCGGGATGCTCAAGGAGCAAACGGCAGCGTCAATGGGCAGCTTCTCCGACTACTTGCAGCTACGAGGCGCGATGCGCAGCGGCTTGCGGCTCCTCGAAGTCGCGTACAGCACGTACGGCATTGCTGCGCCGCGCAAAGGCCACGGCGCGTTCCTCAAGATGGACGCGCTGCCGAGCTTTACGTTTGCACTCGGTGCGTTGGCAGCTCATATGATGATGACGGCCGACGAGGTGCTAGCGACTGGCACTCATGGCTCTACTGTTGTTACTACGACTGGACAGGCGACGCGGTGTTCTCGGACAGCAGCGATGGCATCGCGACAGCAGGTGACGTGCTCGCGTCGCTGCGGCGCCTTGAAGACAACGTCGATCGGTATCGGGCGGCGCAGAGCGCATTCAGCACGTGCTTCCAGGCTGCAATGGCGCCATGTCGCATCCCGTCCAAGCTGCGGCAGCGGTATGTGCGTTTGTCTGTGTCAATAGCGATGCGAATAGCTGGCTGTGTCAATCGTGATGCGAGTGGCGATCGCTGATGCTTGTGTGTACCACACAGCTGGGTGCACGTCACGATCGCTGTGCTGTGCGCAACGACCGGTGGCATCTGGGCACTGAACAACCAAAAGGAGGTCGAAGCTGCTGCGCGGACGTTCCGTGCGGCTGTCCACGAGTTCCTGAACGAGCACATGATCGAGCCGATCCAGTGCGTGTGCTTTGTGTTGTCCGCAATCAGCCAGTCAGCTCGTCAGACATGCCAATGCTCAGTCTGACTGTGTATTTGCATATACGGCTTGTCCTAATACAGGGCAATCGTTGGCGAAGTGATCCTGAACCAGAAGCCCGAGATCCAGGACCCCGGTGCACTACTCGATACAAAACTGAGTCTCCAGCGCATGCTCGCAGACTTTGTACGCGACACGCGTCCGCATGTCGCACCCGACGAACTCACGCGCATCACACGCGAGATGGACATGTCGGTCGTGTCGCTCCAGTACGAGAAGCAGATCTCGAGCGCCGTGCGGAACCTCATGTCCGGCGACATTGTGCGCATGCTGCTCATCCAAGTGCAGTTCATCAAGAAAGAGCTCATGGTCGCGATGGGTGCGATCGACGAGCTCATGCACGCGAACCAGCTGAACTTGCAGCTCATGGCGACGGTCCCGACGTTCCTCGTGTTTGGCGGTCTGTACGCGCTCGCGCAGCGTCTGTTTGCGTACCTCGTGCGCCGGACGAGCGAGCGGCTGTTCTACGACCCACGCGACATTGCTGGCTTTTTACGGACTAATCTACGGGACATTGAGCGCTTGCTCAACAAGCAGAACCGAGGCGGCAGCGGCTACAACAACAGCGTCCAGCTCGGTCCGCGCGACTTGGGACTTTTGATCCTGCTGCTGCACCAGCTCCGCGACATCTTTGAGAGCTACCGCGCGCTCTTTGACGACGACGAGCAGGAGCGCTTTGAAGAAGATTTGGACGACTTGATTGAACAGGGACTCGTCGTGACGCAGCAGCTCGCGGTCATCCAGCGCATGTACCACTCGCACCCGTTTTTGCACGCGAGCACGCGCGCGGCAACATGGTCGCTCCTGAGCTAGACACTGGCGATAGCTTACGACACTGGCGCTAACTATCTTAAGCGAGCTGGTAGTCCTGTGGCGAGTAGTACTCGGCGAGCAAGCGGTAGATGTACGACGGCTGGTGCGCGCCGGTGTTCGTGATGTACAGACTCACGAGCTCCGGTGGGACGTAGTCGTACGCTGGGTTGAGCACCTCGAGCTGGGTTGGCATCGAGACAGATCGAGTGGCCGAGTGAGTGGCGGAAAGCCGAACGAGTTAGAGCACTCACCTACACGTAAATACATATATGCACATATGCACAATCGTATATACATATACATCCAATCGCACACATGCAGCTATATAGCCGTCTATGCATACGTATCAATACAACGACATATACAAAACACAACAAACGTACGTTCTCGACCGTGTCCTCGTAGTTGTAGATGTTCGACGGCGCAATGAGCTCGTTGAGCACGTCGAGGTCGTGCGCATAGAGCGGGCAGAGCTTGATCAGTCCTGCGACGCACACGACCGGAACCGAGTACTTCTTGGCAGCGAGCGCAATGTTCTGGAGCCCCGACTGCGCAATCAACCCGCCGTTCGCAACAACCGCCGCTGCTGGGACAACGACTTTGTTCACGCGCGCCATCATCGCAAACACCGCGCTGTCGGGAATCACGGTCACGTCAATGCCGTGCTGCGCAAGTGTGTGCGCCATGCGCTGGCCGTTGAGCGTTGGCGCCGACTCGACGACCGTGACTTTGAACTGTCGCTTCTTTGCTGCCATGAGCAGAAACTCCTCGACCGACTTGGACTGACCGAATGTCAGAATCACTTCGCTATATGTGTGTTGCCGTACACATGTCGATAAACGAGAGCAGGGGTCAGTGCATGTGCGGACAGCATATCGTGACTGTGTGCCTGATATAGAGATCCAGTGACGTACTCGGCGTGGATGTACTCCATTGCTTGGTCCGCAATGTTCACGTGAAGACTGTCGATCTCGTCGATGAGCTCAGCAATGCCTTCGTTCACCGACTTTTAGCACATACACGCAAACACGTAAATAACACATTCAACGGGTAGCGAACACACTGACACGTCGAAGCGGCAGTGAGAGGGACGAGTCAGCATAACGTACGAACTTGAGGTCGGCAATCGGGATCGACAGGTCCGTGTCCGTGCCGGGCGTGAGGATCGTCCCGAGCGAGCGCGACTGGTAGCTCACGCTGCTGCTGCTGCTCTTGGGCAGTGCAACTGCTGAGGCCATCGCACTCTCGGACGTCTGCATCTTGAGCGCGTTCACGTACTCTTCGCGGATGATGTAGAGCACGCGGCGCACGACGTTGCCGATTGCGAGCTCTAATATAGGTCCATACAAACAACACACAACAGGACGCTATGTGAGCGACTGCTTGCGAGACGCAGCGTGCGGGACAGTAGTAGTAGTAGGTCGTACCGTGCGAGTGCGCCTTTGTGAGCATGTGGCCGAGCTGGCGGACTTTGTCCATGATCTCGCCGGCTGTCGACCACTCGACCGTCTCGAGCTGCGCGAGCAACGTGTCAGCTGCCGAGCGCTCGTTCGGGGCAACAGCAAGCAAAGCCACTCGTCAAGCAGATGACGAAAGCACGCAGACGCACCACTTCGTTCAGCAGCATCGTCGTCTTCTTGGCCGTGTCGTACGAGCCCGTCAGTTGGCTGCAAACACCGAGTGGCATCCGTCAGTGGCTTGAGCGAGGCTCGACGATGCACTGGTGCCACTGACACGCAGCTTCCAATAGACAGCAACGCCAGCACTAGCAGACGCACGCACCGACGCTTGAGACTCATCACGAGGTCGTCCACGCTCTCGCGCACGGCGGGCCAGTCGGCCAGCCAGGTGGTTAGCTCGGCCATTGTTGCTCCTCAGTCGATTCGCTTTTGCTTTTTGCTTTTGTTGTTGGTAGTGAACGCGAGATGGAAATGCTGTCCAAAGAGTTCAAGCGATTTCTGTGTGTCTAGCTGGCTATTTATGTTGGGTCATTTAGCAAACAGCAACCAGCAATAAAAGACACACATTTTCGACTGTCAAGTCGCATTTATAAAGCAGCAAGATAATAATACAGCATATCTATACATTACGGTATATTACATCTGCTTTGTTTGACTTGAACGACACTGTTGCACAACAAGTAGCACACGACTCGCCACGACCATCATGGCGACGACGAACGCGCGCTGGAACGCGCTCACAGCGAGCGAGACCGAGTTCCTGGTGTGTGCATGTGCATGCTGGCATGCGCGGCTCTTCTTGCCGCTGTACTGTGCACAACTGACTTACCACACACACGATCGGCCACCTGTAGGCAGAGCAAGAGCTCATCACGATCCTCCCGCACTTTCAGATCAAAGACAACAGCGGCGTGCTCAACTTCATTGGCGTACGCGTCACGCTATGCAATGCGATGTGTACGTACACGCTGCTGTTTGCCTGACATGCAGCATGTGCACGTGCCTCCAGGGCGACTTTGGACCGTTCCAGCCCGGCATCACGACGCAAGTGCCGCTCTGGCTCGCGATCATGCTGCGGCAGCTCAACAAGTGCCGCATCATCCCGCCATCGTGGTTCTCCGTCGGTGCGTGCGTCTAGCAGTCTATATGCATGCACGCACACACTGGCATGCACTCATGCACTCGCACATACACACCATAGCGTTCCTGTCGTCGCGCCTCGAGCAGGAGAAGAGCAGCGACGTGTTTGAGGAGCTGCCGTTCCACTACCTCGAGATCGCGTCACTGCTGTTCAAAAAGTGCGTTGTGTGAGCTGTTGGGACTCGCCATCACTCATACACTGACACTGCTGCTGCTGTTGTTGACACCGGTCAGTGCGGCGGACGACATTGAGCAGATCGAGCACATTCGGTCGCTGCTCGAAGACATCCAGAACGTGCGGCAGGACAAGATCCGCAACGGTCTCTACAAGATCTCGACCGACGTCCAGAACGGCGGCACAGCGTTCGCGATCCAGGTGTGCGGCCGCATAGCTATTGCGATACAACCACACAGTGGTGTGGCGTTCTGATTGGGATGCTGCTGTGGCCGAACGCAGATGAACAACATCTCGGCGCTCGAGATCAACTCGGTGCGGCAGTTCATGGTCGGCGTACGTATAGCTGACTGGTCTGTTGCTTTCAGCATACGGTACACAGCACTGCTGGTCCTCACGCAACTCTCTGTATGCGCACGCGCTAGTCGCTGAGCAAGTTCTATCGCCTTGCGACGCTCAACAGCGACGCTGGTGCGTGTCCTGCTCAATGGACGACGCGCTGCTGTTTGCACAGAGCGACTCTGTCATGTCAGTCACACTCATGTCCTGTGTGACGCATGCGCTGTCACAGGCGACGACGACGTCGCAACGCAGTCGCAGAGCCAAATGTACTCGGAGCCGTCGTCTGGTACGTCGGCGTGTCCATACACTGCGCGACAAGACTCTCGCTCACGCGCTTTCACTGTCGCTCCATGCAGCAGGCGAAGCGCCGGTGCCCCGGCTCCGTCGCTTCCGGTAGAACAACAGCAGATGCGCTTACTCGGCTACGTCGACTCGGTCGGACGCACCTCATGCGAGTACGTACAATCGGGCGACATCATGAAACGAGTGCCAGTACGATTGGAGTGACGAGCACTGTCGATTAGCCACTCGAGCGCTCATGCGACCTACGTGTGTGTCTAGCAAAAGCCTCCTAGACGGACCACTCGATCGGAGCTGCTCGTGGCGGTTCGACGTAATAAAATAGAGAGACGCTCGTCTGTGCGTGTGTCGTGGCTACTGCATGCGCTTGAGTGATAAAGGACGTCGACAGACCTACTCGTCACTGGTTGGTTGGTTGGTTGGTTGGGACGTCGACATGAGCTGTCAGCGCGACGCTGGGAGGTACGCGTTGCTCCGATACGACGCCGACTTGCGCGCCGTCCGACGCGGCGGCGACCGCGGGGGACAAAAGTAGTGGTCTGCGTACTGCTGCTGATGGTCGCCTGCTGAAGTGCTGTCGACGATCACGACAGCGCCGACTGCTTTCTGGCTCCGTGGACTCAGCACAGCGACCGGGTTCACCTGGATCGTCGGGTTCTTGAGTCGCCCAGTTGCTTCGGCAGCCGCGCGCTCGCGCTCGCGCTTGTCTTCCTCGGCAGCAGCGACGCAGCAGACGCCACAGAGCGCAGCGCACGCGAGGCATCCGCACACGTCTTCTGCTTCGTTCATGCTTGCGCCTATCGGTCGATGTGCTCGCAGCAGTCGTAGTTGTGATGCGCTAAAGCGGGAGACTGCAGATGGCAGTAGCAGAGGCGATCCGAGAGTGCGCACCACGCATGCACGCACGCACGTTTACCCAGAGAACTGCTGCTTCTCACTTTCGCGATGCAGATCGAGTCAGTGACGTCGTACAGCAGCAGCAGCAGTCGAGCTCGCACAGCAGCAGCAGCAGTCGAGCTCGCCATCGTCATCGCATGATAGCGATAGGCGGGCGTCTCACACGTCGCAGACAGCGAGACGTTACGTCAGGAGTTTCGACATTCGAGTCAGAAATCGATGGACGCAAGTCGGCATCGCAACCTGCTGCACTGAATCTCAAGATGATGCCTTCATTATGCTGTGTAATGATGCGTGAACGCACGAGCTGTTGGACACTGCGATGCTGGAGAGCATGCGCATGCACATGTGCACGAAAGCGCATGAGATCGAGACGTGCTCGTCACCGTACTACAATCTCCACGACCACGTCGCGACACGAGACGATCGATTATCGTCTGTTGTACACCACGAGTACGAGGAGCTCACGCTTGCAGATACCTCACAGTCGTCACAACCAGATATGTCGCTCATAGCTCGCTCGTTCATCCTACACGTATACAAGTCGAGTCCTATGCATGTCTGTGCGCGTCTGCGTCGACTTCCGACCCCTGCCAAGTCGACACGACCACCACTCGTCAATCGACCGTCACTCGTCACGCACACTACGCCATGACTTTCTTCGACGGCAAAGCCGATGACACCGACTGCGCGTACGAAATGAGGCGCTTGACGCTCGTGAGGTACTTGCGCTGCGCCTCGTTGTTCATGACGTGCGCCTGCTTGTTCGCATTGATCTTCTCGCGGCCCGTGCGCTCGTGGATCCCGACCATCGTCACGCCGATGGGCCACGCGGCGTTCCCGATTGCTAAGCGGATGTACGCGTCGTTCGCCAGCACAAACTCGTTGTCGGTGCAGAACCGGACGATCGCGACGAGGTTCGAGCGAATGTCCGACGGGACAGTCCGCGTCTTGCAGAGCTTGAACAGTGGCCGGATGTAGTCTTTGCACTGCTTCATCGTCTTTGTTGCGATCTTGCCCTGCGCCGTGCGCTTGATGTGGTCTGGACGGGCCGCGAGGTCGCGCTCCCACGCAGTCAGCATGCGCTTGAAGAAGCGGTAGATGAGCTTGTCGTGGTCGGTTTCGTCGCTATCGAACGTGTCGCTATTGGCGGTAGTCGCACTCGTGCTTGAGCGGACATTGCTGCCACCACCACCACCTGCAGATGCTGCTGACGTTGAGCCATCAGATGGTCGGGTGCGGTCGTCAAAGTCGTCGTTGTCGTCTGCTGCGTCGCCAACTGCGTCGTGCTCAGTGTCATGCAGCTCCCGACGGTCGTTTGCAAACCGACTGCGCGTGCGATGGCCGTCGCCCAAAGCGTCCTCTTGCCGCGTCGCTGCGTCGTGCTCGGCCGTGCGCAAACGGTCGATGCGCATGTGCTCGGTCTCGCCAAACACTCGGATCGGCTCGCCCAACTCGCGCAGCCGCTTCTTGAGCTCGGGCCACGGCAGCGTGTACGTCGTCGTCGAGGTATCACTGCTCTGCTGCTGCTGCTGCGTGGTTGTTGTTGTTGTTGCTGGCGTCTCGCTGTCGAGTTTGCGCTTCTTGGTCATCTGTTGTTGCTGACTGCTCGTAGTGGCAGCAGTAGCATCGCTCTGCAGCTCATCGCGATCGACATCTGCGCTCTTGTCCTCGCGCTTGCTGCTGCTGCTCTCGCGCGCTGTTGCTGCTGTCGACGCGAGCAAGATCGTCTCGACCTCGCTGCGACGCAGATACTTTTCCTTCTTTTGCGCTTGCAGCAGCGCGGCCTCGCGCTTCTTTGCCGCCATCACGCGCATGAGTTCGTCCATTGCAGCGATTGGTCTGTATCAATACGTGTGTGTGTGTGTGTGCGGGTGGGCGTGGTACAGGTGTAGTGGCACAAGTAGCTCGTCGTCGACTGCTATCGTCTGTTGTCGAGAGTGTTCGCTTGTGTGTCCAAAAGAAATGCGTTGCTGTTGGTGTAGGTGGAATGCGCTAGAAAATGGATTCGTCGAAAGAGAAGCGATATCGACGGTGTGTATTATTGCCGCCATAAATGACTGCTCGTATATAATAAGGAAAACTACGCAATATATGGCTGTCAAGAATGACAAACCACATAGGGCTTTGAGGCTGTATAAATACACCTAATTCGAATACATAATACAAACTAGTAACACACCAGCACACACACACAACGATCAGTGGCATGCTACATGGCAGACGCCTTGTAGATGTCCTGTTGGAGATAGCTGCCAAACTGGCATCAACACATGGTTTCTCTTGCTGGTTTGTTGACGCCATAGCACTTGGTTTCTCTATCGCACCGTTTCCTCACAACCGTGAGCTGAATATTTGCTATTCAAATCCTAACAATCACTCAAAATGAGAAAAATAGGACGCAGCGGCAGAGACGTTCAGAATGTGCATGATGGTCTCGCGCTGCTTCGATGAGCAGCGCTGCAGCTCGATGGAATGCATGGCCATCCGACGCAGGCGTCGCTGTCGTCACCGTCGTGTATGTCGGACACACACGCGCTCCATGCGCTTGCATGTGTTGTTGATGTACGCGCATGTGAGCACACGCTGGCGAGACGGACGCGCTGTTTATTC
This sequence comes from Globisporangium carolinianum, assembly GCA_023334275.1. Taxonomy (NCBI): domain Eukaryota; phylum Oomycota; class Peronosporomycetes; order Pythiales; family Pythiaceae; genus Globisporangium; species Globisporangium carolinianum. Next base: position 9,017 of record JAASGP010000131.1, on the reverse strand, counting down.
GCCAAGCGTCGCCATGGCCATCAAAGCCAGTGACAGCGCTCCCGAAAGTGGCTTCAGCAGCTCGCCACATCTTGGTCGCTCACCTCTGTTTGACACGCTCTATGTGCGCGCGAACGAGAAATTTGGAATCGGCCACTGCCGCGTTGCAGCCTGTAGCGTCTCGACCGGCTGAGTGCACGCGCCACTGAGCGCTTGGCACACACACACAGCGCCATTCTTCAGACTTCGGTAGCTCGAAAGCGAGTGAGTGGGGACGAAGACAAACGGACAGACAGCCAGAGCGAGCAGGATCGACGGACGCCACGCCATCCGACGAAACGGCTGCACGCACATCAGATGCGACTCTGGCACTCGCCATCCAACGCACATCAACAGTCAAAGCAACACAACAACAGCAGCAGGTGGCGCCAGGTGCCGATCAGCAGCGACAGCAGTCACAGCAGCAGGCATCAGAACCCTAGAGTCAGACGCGTTTGCGTCGCACTCACGCTGCTGCCCGCACTTCTGCCATTGCAGTCGTCCGACGCACGTGCATGCGCATGTTCCAGCGCACATCCACGAGTCGCTCTGCTGCGTGGCGGATGAGCAAGCACAGCGAGCCGCCATCGTCGCCACGACCACTTCACATGGACACGGTCGACGTGCGCGTGACCGTACGTGACATCACCGCGATCGAGCGCGTCGATGTGCGCGTCACGAGCGTCCAGTTTGACGCGTCGATCATGCGCGACCCCGAGTTTTGCATCGAGACGCGCGTCGTGTTTCAGAGCCGACAGCTCGGTGCAACCACACCGCTCGAGACAACGTGGGTCGTCTCGCGGTCGTTCCCCGAGTTCGTTGGGCTCGACGCACAGCTGCGTGCAGCGTTCCCACTGCGCATGGTCAACACGCGCGCGCCGCGGCAGCACCGCCGTCGCACGCTCTTGCGACTCCACCGAACGCGCGCGTTCCTCTCGCAGCGCTGTGCCGAGCTTGATTTGTATGTGCAGGCGCTGTTGGCAAACGACGACATGCGATTGAACCGGTTCATCGACCCGCGTGCGCCGCTCGTGCTGCGGTGCTTTTGCAACTTTGACGCCGGCTTTGGTCGCGCGTTGCGATGCGTCGCGTCTGCATTGCCAGCACTGAGTCTCGACGACGCACTTGCGAGTGTATGCGATGCGCGCGCGTCGTCGTTTGACGCGCAGGCGCTCGCGCAAGTCGCAGATGCCGACGCGTCAGTGCGGTCACAGGAAGCCGAGCTCCAGCAGCAGCACGCGCTGCGCAAGCAGCTCCGCGCCGACCGACGACTGGAAAGCGCAAGCGCAACGCGCATCGACGCGGTTACAGCGCATCATCCACTCGCATCCCATCAGCTCGACACGCTCGCTGCGCATCAGCTCGACGACCGCGCGCGCGGCTTCGCCATGTGCTCCGTGCTCGCGTGTCCGTGCCAATACGCGTCACTCGTTGCTGCACAGCGCACAATGAGCCGCATCTTGCAGTTGCATGACCTGCGACTATCGTACGTACCGCCACGCAATAGTGCATCGGCGCTCTATTGCGTGCTCTATCGCTTGCAGCAGTACAACGACCTCGATCGACGGCTGTTTGACGCACTCACTGGCGTCCATGTCGACTGTACAGCCGATATCGATATCGGTACGAATGCCAGTACAACACACAGTGTCGCGACTGTGCGCCACGCACAGCTCGCCCAGGGCGTTGCAGCCGTGCGTGACGCAGTCGCCAACTACGGACTCTTGCACGTCCACACAATCGCACACACACAGCGCATTGCCGTCATCGACCTCACGAAGCGTCTGCATGCGTTCAAGGCCGAGCGCATGCAGCGCGTCGGTGCGCTCGAGCTCTTGTTGCTTGCAACGATGCTCGATGTTGTCGTCGTGCTCATCGCAAACGACCACAGCGGCTCGTGTGTGCACGTCGAGCCGCTCGCCGACATGCCGCGCTTGCGGCTCGGCGGCCGCGTGCAGCTCACGCTCGGGTACATCTTGCCGACGCGCGACTGCCTCGACGGCTTCTACGTGCTTGCCGAGCGGCCGTCGCGATCGAGTGCGGTGGCGTCTGTGCGCGTGCGCTCAATGCGGACATTGACGACTGCAAGTGCAAGTGCAACTTGTTCGACAATAGGCGATATCGATAGTGAGGAAATCGAGTGGACCGACATTCCCAACAATCCAGCAATCCAGCAGCAGCGTCGACGATTGTGGCTCGGCGTCGATGAAATGGACCGGTGCCTGATCGACGCGATCGACGCCGCGATGCGCACCGAGCTCGTGGCGCTGTGCACGTTCGACGACCGCGTCGCCGAGGCGCTGAACGCTGCGATTTTAGGCGCGGTCTGGGACGACTGCCAGCACAACCCGAAGCTGTTCTACCTCTTTCAGCGCCAGGCGCGGCAGTTTGGGCGAGCGCGCACGTCCGCGACGTTCTTTGTCCAGTACCTCGAAGTCGCATTTGGACTCGACGGCGCGGCGTACCTCGTCGACTTTTTGCTGTACGTGCTGCCGGAACAGACACTGCGGCGGCAGCTGCTGCGTGCGCGGTGGTTCCGGATACGTCGGCAGCTGCGCAAGCGCGTGTCGCCTGCCAGTCCACGGCGGCTGCCGTCGTCAAATACACAGTCACAGTACCAGACACAGTCACAGCAGCAGCAGCGTCGTGCGAGTGCCGAATGGCCTCGGTCACACACACGTATCAGGAGCCGTCTGGATCGGCGAAGTGGACACTAGTGAGAGAGAGCCAAACGCAATAACGAATAGCAAATGTGTGAACCGTCACTTGCGCCACTCGTCGCGCTGTCCTGTCGTGCGTTTCCTCTTCTCCTGTAGCAGCAGCAATAGTAGCATGGAGGAGCTCGAGAAGCGCCACGCGCAGTGGTGCAAGCGTCTGCAGCGCGCTGTCGAGACCGACGGCTGGGGCCAGGTCGTCGAAGCTGTCGACGCGTACGAGCGGTGCGTCTCTTGTCTCTGTGTGCGCTGACAACTCGCTCGCACAGTGCGGCACGACACATCAAGACGCCTAACACGCACCTACAGACTCGCTGTGCAGTTGATGAAAGACGCGCCGCACTGCCATGAGCTCAGCACGACCCAAGTGGTGCGTCCGACCCAGCGATGGTGCCAGCTGCATACTCTCGCAAGCCCTCATATCCGCTCATCCTCATGCGATTCACATCACGCACTCGTATGTATATGACCTACACAGCGCACGATTGAGAGCGTCGCAGGGTCGCTCGAGCTGCGCGCCAAGCGCCTCAGCTCAGTCGTCGATGGCGAAGCCACGTCGTCGCCGACCAAAGACGACATGGACGACATCCTCGAAGGTAGTGAACCGATTCCCATACTACGACTCGGTGAAGCACGATACTCACGACGACTTGTCCTAGTGCTCTGCTCGGTGCTCTCGGACACGCCGCAGGTCTTCCCGCTCGACCTCGGCAACGTGAGACGGCCGACAAAACGCGCGTCGACGGTCCAGGTCGTCGAAGCCGACGATGTGGACGGCAACGACGCCGACGCGCTTGCAATAGCAGCAGCGGCACTCGCACTCGACGCTGAGGCTGCAGCAGCGACAGCGTCGTTGCACACAGCAGCAGCAGCCGTGCGACGCGTGGGCGAGACGTACTTGAGCGTCCAAGTCGGCAAGATCGGCCTCAAGGACGCACCGACGTATACAAACCCGACCGTCGTCGTCTCGGTCTTTGGTGCGACCGACTTGCTGTGCTACTGGTTGTATCGAAGAGCTCTGACATAACTGCTCTCGCTGCGAGCGCTAGACCGCGATGGCCGACCGATGGGCGACAAGGTCGAGACACAGGTCGGCGAGCATAGCAGCACCGAGCCGCTGTACGTGTCGTTCGAGTCGAGTGCGCGCATCGAGCTCGCACCGAGTCTCGAGACCATGAACGAGCGTACGTCCCAACCTGCTCCAGCAGTCCATCCATCCACACGGCGTGGTTGTGGCTCGTATGCCCTTATATCCGAACTGACTGGACTGTTCATAAACAGACGGTGCAACGATCTTCTTTGAGTTCTACCACTACAAGCCCAAGAAGCGCAAGCAGAGCTGCCGGTGCTGGGCGATGCTCGAGATGGACGAAGTGCCGACTGCTGCTAATGACACTGACAATAGCGGCGATCGTGTGCTCGAGCTGTACGTCAAGCCGATGGACCCAACGCGCAAGCGCATCCACCTCTTCACGATCAAAGAGCTGTACCTCCACGTCACGCTCACGCGCCACACGCACGTAGCAACGGCAACCTAGCTAGTACCAGACTGAATGACTGGCTGAACAGAGATATCGACACTTACTATGCTACCTGGCAGCTCCGTGACGCAGCGCCATCACAACTGTGAATGGCGTGTCTCCTTCGCACACAACCGCCTGCAGTCTCGTTCTAGTACCAGTATCTGTAGCTGCTCAGCTGCTCTACGCGCGCTTGCTCGCTGCGAGGACGTAGTCAAAGCCAAAGCGGATCTTCTTGCCGCCATGAAACAGCGCATCGGCACGCGCTTCGAGCTTTGCGAGCTTGTTCGCCATCGCTTCTTGCACGACGTCGTCATTGAACCAGATAAACTGGTTCCGTCCGACCTGGAGCTGTCGCTGCACGGTCTCGCGCTTGTACACGTTGGCGAGCTTGACAGTCGCGTCGACGTCAAAGCCCGCGACACTGAGCTGCCGCGCGCACCACGTCATGGGAAACTCGCGGTAGCAGCGCCGGCCGGCGAGCAGAATGCACGCGTCGCGCACGCGCGCCATCTCCTGGACGAGTGCAGCAGCGTTCACATCGTCAGCCGACGTCGCGTCAGTCGCAACGCACTCGCTCAGTGGCTGGAGACCAACGAGGTAGATGCGACCGCCGGGCTTGAGGTGCCGCGCAATGCGCTCGATGATCGCGTCCTGGTAGAACGGCGCAAAGCCCTCGATCGCACCAACGAGATAGTCTAGCGAGTGTGCATGCATGTGTGTGCATCAGGGTAGTGAGAGAGAGAGAGAGAGAAGAGTGGCGTCAGACGACGAGCAGTAGTGAGCAGCTAGCTATCGGACAAAGCACCTGCGACGATGACGTCAAACTTGTGCGTCTCCTCCTCCTTCAAAAACTCTTCGTTGACCCAGTTGCCAGCGTACACGCGCAGCGGGATGTTTGCTGCGTGGCTCTTGAACTCGTTCGTGAGCGTGTTGGCAAGCGGTCGCTCGCCCGTGACGGCGACGACCTCGGTGATCGCGCCAGGGTTGCGCGCTGCAAAGCCGAGGAGCCACGTGAGCGAGTGGCGACCCGTGCCAGCGTCGAGCACGCGACCCCAGGGCGTCGACTGCGCAGCTTCGCGCTCCTCGACCCAGCTAAAGAGCCCGTCGGTCTTGACGCCGTTCGCGACCTTTTTGGCTGGCGGCATGTTTGTCAATTTGGTCAGCACTCGTTTTTGTTGATTCGCGTGGAGCAGTTCAGTCGTGCGGTCTGCGACGTGTGCGAATGTGTAGCAAACATCACTCTCGTTCACTTGCGACTTTGTTGCCATTTGCGACTTTGTTGCCATTTTGCACCGAAAATAACACATATCAGTTGTTCCTTTCGACAGTCGCTCCTTCATGCAGGTCAGCGCAGTCGTTCGTGCTGCGACGAACCAAATGACAGAGCGAGCCAACTGCCAACAACGAACGAACACGTGCTGCTGTGTGCATTGTGCTTGCTGCAGCACAGGGCTCGCGTCCTGCGACTGTAGCCAGTCAATCTGCCTGCTTGTCATCCTGCCTACCTGCTAGACGGACGCACTCGCACTTGCACTTGCTCAAGCCCTACTTACTGCTTGACGCTGTCGTCCTGGTAGAACAGAAAGTAGACGCTAAAGACAAACACACCGGCCATCATCGAGAACGCCGAGACGTAGTACGGATACGCCGCTGGGATGAACCGCTCGTACTCGTCGTGCTTGTACGGTCGGAGCGACACTTGCCTGGCGACCTCAATCGTCGAGAGTCCGCGACGGCGATACATCACACGAAACTGGAAGATCCCGTACGTGTCCGGCGCTTCGAACGTGACGCGAAAGTGGCCGTTGCCATCGTGCGCCATTGTCTTGCGCACGTGCGGGTCGAGCATGACAAACTCGAGCTGGACGTCACTGGCTTTGTATGGAACAGTCTCACCGTCGTAGACTTCGTGCAGGTCAAATGCAAACGTCAAGTTGTCCTTCACGCGGTACACGAGCGAGTCGCGCGCAATCTCGGCGTCCGGATACAGCGTCAGCGGCTGGTCGAGCCGTTCCGTATCTTTCAGCATCCGGTCTGGCGCTCGGCCATCGGCGCGGTAATGCTGAATGTTTGTCGCTTGCAGCACGCCGCGTTCTTGAAACAGCCATTTAGTCACTGCGTCACTAAACTGCGCATTTGCATATGCAGCAGTAAAGAACTCGTTGCTGAACAACGCGAGCGAGCCAGCAAACACGAGTCGCGCATTGTTGCGCGCCTGCACAGCAGTCACGAGCCCGATCTCGTTGCCAAAGAGCAAGTCGTTCGCAACGACCTTTGGCGTGATCGGCTTCACTGGGTTCGCCGAGTACGCCGTGGGAGGAGCAACAAGCACGTGGAAGCCTAGGACGTTCGTTGGCTCGAGCGTCATGCCGATACCAGTGAACGCAATCGGTGTCGTTTGCAACATGTCGGTACCAGCAAGCTCAGCACCAACGACGCGGTCGGCATCGACGACGTCAGTTGCAGCAATGACTGCGTTGTAGATGTCGGTTGGATCGGATATCGGGTGCACGTGGTCCATCACGAGGTTCCCCTTCTTCTCAAACTCGACGCCGCACTCGAGCGCAAAGTCGCGCTGGACCTTTGTGAGCTTCGTACTGGTCGAGTAGATAGAGTTTGCGGTCGTAACGGTTATAAGGGCAGGTGAGCACTAGAGTAAAACAAATACAACACAGTAGGGCGGATCGGCTTGTGGGAGACCAATGCAACGCACCTCGATGCGAGCAGGATGTTGCCGCCAGTCTCGACAAAGTGAAGCAGGTCGGCTTTCGAGAGCTTCCCGAGCTTCTTTGTCGGCGAGAACACGATGAGGTTGTCAAACGTGCGCACGCCGTACGTCTCGAGCGTGAGCGCCGGGTCGTTCGAGAAGAACGAGAGGTCATGGCCGCGCGCTGTATTGTTATGCGTGTATGCGCAGAGAGGAGTGGCAGAGCGAGCATGAGTCACGCCACACACACACACATACGAGTGCATTAGCAGCAGCAGCAACAACAGCTCCATTCGAGCCAACGACGTACCGGAGAGGAGCTGAAAGAACTTGGAGTGCGACTGCTGCATGTCGAGCGACTCGAGCACGACGGCCGTGCGCGCAGCTGCGGCGCACGTTGCGAGCGCGAGGAGCGCGAGGAGCTGCAGCGTCATTGTTGCCACGCGTCCCATGGCTGAGCGTCGAAAGGCACGAGTCTGGTAATAAGCTCTCCCCCTCACTCAAGCACACACACACGCGTTGAAAAGCGATCTGGCTGCAGATACGTGGCACTTGCACAAACGCGCATGATGAATACAAAGAGTACGAATACAGCCTGCATATATGTGTAAACTACAAATACAGCTGTCTCAAATCGCACTTATCGAAAGCATCTGCTGTATTGAAAACGCACTTGACAGAACACTACAGTACGCATTCGAGCATCAAAGGCACTGGAGCAGAGCGCATGAAGAGCTATTGCACCTGCAGCAGCGACTCAACACCGCACGACTTGCTCGCTCGCTGCATCTCGACCTACCAAGTGACCGATCGACCCATCGATTCTGCACTTTGACTGCAGCACACTACACACACCAGCACTGCAAGCAAGCATGAACGACGGTGACCTCTGGCGCGATCGCAACAAGGTCTTTGTCGCTGGTCTCCCAGCGCACGTCGACGACGCGGCGCTATACGCCAAGTTCAAGACGTTTGGCGAGATGCACCAGTCGAAAGTCGTGTTTGACAACAAGACCGGTCGCTCCAAGGGCTTTGGTTTCGTCACGTTCTGCGAGTACGTCCACGCCCTCGAAGCCGTCGACAACCTGAACCAGAGCGTACGTCCTGCCTATCCACCTGTCTACTACCTACTCTATCGAGCTGCTCATCTCACGTCTGCTTGCTTGCTCCACACGATAGAAATGGGATGGCCGCACCCTGAACGTCCGCTTCCTCCAGCCCAAGACCGGCGCTGGCGCCAGCAGTAATGGTAGCAGTGCCACAGCTACCGCTGCGATTGTGCGGCCCACCAAGGTCATTGGTCCACGCCCCGACGGCTGCACGACGCTGTACGTTGGGAACCTCGCATATGACATCACGGAGGAAGTGCTGCGCAAGGTGTTTGAAAAGTGCGGGACCGTCAAAGCGATCCGGTTCGCTGAGCACATCCAGACCGGCGAGTTCCGTGGCTTTGGGTACGTCCAGTTCTACGACGAAGCGCCGTGCGAACAGGCCGTGAAACTCGACGGCATGGTCGTCATGGGTCGACCGATGAACATCGACTACGGCTCGCGCGACGAAGAGTCGGCGAAAGCGCGCGACGACTTGACAAAGAAGCTCAAGAAAGGCATTTGTAACAAGTTCCAGAGCGGTCAGTGCGACCGCGGCGACGCGTGCAAGTTTGCGCACGTGCGCAACGGCGAGGACGCCGAAGAGCTCGTGCAGCCAGCCGATCGGCCAGTTGGTGCAGCGTCGTACATGGAGATGGCAGCAGCTGCGCTTGCAGCTCCGACTGCGAGTGCGACAATGAACCCCGACGCGCCAGTGTGTATCAACTTCCAGAAGGGCAAGTGCAAACGCGGCGACGCGTGCAAGTTCCAGCACTTGGGTGTAGACGCGACTGCTGCTGCTGCTGCGGGTCCGATTCCGGTTAGGAAGGCGTCGACTCCGGTTATAGTGGCACCACCGACTATTCGCGCAACACCCGTGCGCGTCCCGCAAGCAAGCGACGTTGACACTGCGCAGCAAACTGCACTACCACAGCGCGACGAAGAGACGAGCGCGGATGCCGATGCA